>BDJD01003736.1:316966-340973 GCA_002564525.1 Rosa multiflora | reverse complement strand
AACTTCACACAACAGAAAAGTATAACTTCTGTTGTCTAATTTCTACAACTTGCACTAGGTTTACCTTGTGGAAGACATTCAAGCAAGCTTCCTCAAAATTTGGCATTCAGTTTTCAATCACACAACGGAAACCTCAAGCACCGTTGTATCAAGTAGCCCAAATTTCAGATTTCAATAGGCAACCAAGACTCGAGAGTGGAGGGAAATCTGCCGCTAAATTTTTAAGAATCAGACGACGGACCATGCTTAATTTCCGTTGTGCAATGTAGTTCCTATAAAAAAGTTATCACTTTGTTGGCATTCACACAACAGAATTCAACCAGCACCGTTGTATGATTAAACTGACTTCAACACACAACAGATGATTTTTGTTCCGTTGTGTGATTAGTGTTGTGTGATTAACTTTTTGTACTAGTGATAAAGAAAAGAGGAAAAAATGGAGGAAGAAGATGGGAGAAGAGAGCAGCCCAAAGGGCTGCCCTGTTTTGGTGGTGTACAGCTACTGTTCTAGGGTGAGAGGAAGAGAGCTATAAATATAGGCTGGTGGCTGTGTTGGTTTCTTGAGTGAGGAGAGGATAGAGACACGTGGGCGGTGATGATTGGAGGAAAAGAAATGGATAAGTCGTGCACTTGATGGATTGCTCCCTTCCATTTAATTAATTTAGAAAATTACATAGTTGCACATGACCAAAGATGTAAACACAGAAAACCTACCTTCAAAAATATTTATACAAATAAGGACATGAGCCCAGTCCTAAAAGCTAAATGATGCAAGCTTGACTGTTAATTTTATGGAAAATGACTAAAATACTCGAGTTTCATCACAATTTACGGACAGTGCCACTGATCCAATACCCAAAAGCCTCAACAGACAGTCACTATCGCCTCCTCTCCAAGACCTCAATTCTGCTCCTCCCAAACTCTCCGATAAATCCAACTCAATCGCTTTTGCTTTCTCTCTGTTTATTTGGGCATTTTCATTTTTTTAGGGTTTTTTTCTTATGAGCTTTTTGTTTCGTTTTTGGATTGAATCGCAGAGCAAGGAAAGGCGACTAAGGTGAGGATTGAAGGCCCACGCGGCCTCTGTAAGATTTGTTGGGTTTATGTGTATTATCATATTTCTCTTCTGATTTTCATCTTGCAAAACTATGGGATGGAGTTCAATTACGTATGATAATTTCTCATTCTCTATGTCAATTTGACGTTCTGGCTTGAAATTATGTTCATGAATCATTAGTGATCAATGGTTCAATACACACAAAACATATCCTTATGTAAAGAATTGTCTCTTCTTTTTCCTTTCTCTGCTGGCTATCATTCCAAATGAATGACACAAGATATATGCATGGGTTTATGTTACTTTTTTTTCCGAGATTTTTTTTTTTGGCAAGTAGTAACCAACAGAAACAAAGAGGAGAAGCTAAGGGGGAAGAGGATCTCCATCATACAATAAAATATGCAACAAGGAGGAAGGGGGCTACTGAAGCCAGGTAGCCGGGCACATCCTCCGACGAGCCAACGAAGCAACATGATCTGCGGCTTTGTTGGCATCTCTGCTGGTCCAGATCCAGCTAATACCAGGGGCAGCTTGCACAAACAAGCGAAGGCCCTGAGCTAGTGGTTGAGCTTGCCAATCCACTAGGGAATGGTGAGAAGAGAGTGCTTGGATTAATGGGAGAGAGTCAGATTCCACAATGATAGAAGCAGTAGCAGGGAGCTTTCTAAAGTGGGAGCAAACCAAAGTAAGGGCCAACGCTTCAGCGACGACAGGGGTAGGGGCTATTGTGTGGACAAACAAACCATCTAAAAGCTGCCCAGAAGAGTCACGCACAATAGCAGCAAGGCCACAATGTAGTGAGCTATGGTCCCACGATGCATCGGTATTTATCTTGTAAATGTTAGCAAGGGGAGGAGTCCAATGAGTCTATTTTGGAGCCGGAACCTTGAGAAGTGGCATTAGTTTCTTAGTTAAGGTAAGAAACTCAGTGTGGGATCGAATCGCTTTGTCTATAACATCTGACAGCGAAGGGGATTGATGCTGAAAAACACAGAGACAACGATGTTTCCAAATTTCCCAAAGAACAAAGGAGATGCTAGAGTAGAGATCATTGCAAATGGCCCCTTTAGCTTTACCAATAGTAACAATGATTGATTGTAGCCATCTGTCAAGAGAAGTTATATAAGATGGGAGGATAGTGATCCCTAAAGGGTGGCCAAACCAAACTGCCGTTGCCCAGTTGCAAGTAAAAAGAATGTGTTCAATGGATTCATGAGCAGAGTGGCAAAGGGTGCACAATGGAGAGGTGGAAAGGTGTTTAAGGAATAGATTTGCCTTTGTGGCCAAAGCATTTGAACAGGCTCTCCAAAGAAAATTTCTAATCTTTTGGAGGGTATTAACATGCCAAATCCATTTCCAGACAATGGTGGAGACTTAGTGAGAAGGCTGGGTGTTTTGGTTGACTGAGGGATGCAAAGAACTCTGAAGGTGGTAAGTTGACCGAACCGAAAAAGCTCCATTTTTTTTTCAGAGGGCCAAACTAATCAATCAGTGAGAACACTTAAAATGAGTGGGATTGATTGAATTGCATTGGCTTCTTGAGGAGAGATGAAAGGTTGAATGGGTGTGAGGTTCCGTGTCTATGCCAATCTATGAGAGACTAGACCAATAGGTTATATCGGTAGGGAGGTGGCTGTGAGGTGAGATGGGAAATAGTTGGGATCCAATTATCAAACCAAACAGATGTATTAGTTCCATTGCCAATCTGAGAGAACGTACCTTTTTGAAAAAGCTCCCTTCCAGCAAGAATGCTATTCCAAACCCAAGATGGCGAAACACCTTTTCTTGCTTCCATAAAAAAGGAGTTCGGGAAGTACCTGCTTTTTAAAACTCAAACCCAAAGAGAATCAGGGGAAGAAATAATGCGCCATGACAGTTTAGCAAGGAGAGCTAGATTAAAGTCATTGAATTGTCTGAAACCCATGCCACACTGATCTTTTGGAGTTGCAAGAGACTGCCATGTTTTCCAATGGATACCTCTTTCCCCTGACTTGCCCCACCAAAACTTTGCAAGAGTTGAGTTGATGTCATTGTACAGGGATTTTGGGAACAGAAAGCAAGCCATCGGATAAGCCGGAATTGCCGAAGCCACAGACTTAATAAGAATTTCTTTTCCAGCCTATGTGAGGGTTGCTTGCTTCCAACCTTGAAGCTTTTTGGCAATTGAATCTCTAATGTAAGCTAAGGCAGCACGCTTTGACCTGCCCCAAACTATTGGAAGACCCAGATACTTTTCGGGATTAGTGACTGGTTCCATATCCAAGATGGTGCTAAGCTGAGTTACTAAGTCCAGAGGGGTGTTAAGGCTGAAGAAGAGTGAGGACTTTTGCTGGTTGATATGCTGGCCCGAAGCATGGCAATAGGGTTTAAGGATATGAGATAGGAACTCACAATTATGTTGAGAGGCTTTGACAAATAACAGTGTGTCATCCGCAAATAAGAGATGGCTAACAGAGGGGCCTGAGTTAGTCAGAGCTATTGGGATGATTTGTAGAGTTTGGCAGGCCTTCTGAACAATGGTAGAAAGGACATCACTCACAAAAAGAAAGAGGAAAAGAGACAATGGGTCTCCTTGGCGAATTCCTCGGGTTGGGCAGAAAGGTTGAGATGATTTGCCATTGATTAAAACTGATATGTTCACAGATCTCACACAATTCATCACCAGATTAATCCATTGGGGAGAGAATCCTAACTTGTAAAGAACAGCTTGAAGGAAATCCCACTCCAAGCGGTCGTACGCTTTATTCATATCCAACTTGATTCCCAATTCGAAATCTGAACCAGGATGGAGCATTTTGAGGTGATGGTATATTTCATGGGCCATAATGACATCGTCCTGAATTTGTCTTCCACTGACGAAAGCCGACTTTTCCTCAGTGATAATATCAAGCATTAGTGGCTGCAATCTGTTTGTGAGCACCTTCGCAAGTATCTTGTAAGAAAAATTGCAAAATGCGATTGGCCGGAAGTGAGAAGGCAGTGTAGGAGCTTGGATTTTTTGGAAAAGAACCAGGTTGGTCTTGTTGATGGAGTGCAAGAGGGTGTCAGATTACATGAAATCGGTTGTGGCCTCAACAATAACTTTATTGACTATGTTCCAGTAGCATTGGTAAAAAATTCCAGAAAAGCCATTTGGACTAGGCGCTTTTAAAGGGCCGAGTTGGAAGACTGCATCGTGGATTTCCTGAACAGAGATTGGAGCAAGAAGGGAGGCGTTCATCTCTGGAGATATGATAGGGTCGACTAGATTGAGGACATCATCCCAGTCCCTCGGACCCTCTGTGGTATATATATGTTTGAAATACTGCAAGATAGAGTCAGTGATTTCATATTCAGAGGTGAGCCATTGACCACTTACATCTTTAATTCAGAGGATCTTGTTGTGTTGGCACCTTTGAATAGTGGACTGATGGAAAAAGTGGGTGTTACCGTCCCCAAGATTTAACCACTGGACTCTGGAACACTGGTGCCAGAACATCTCTTCCAGGCCCCAAAGGTGGTCAATTTGGGAAGTTAACATCTGAATTCGCTGACCATCATTAGGAGTAGGATCCGTAAGGAGAGCTTCCAGTTGTCTTGTAAGGCCAGCCACTTCATCTTTTGAATTCAGGAAGGCCACCTTACTCCACTTTTTAAGAGCCTTTTTACAAGAATGCAGGTTTTTGGACCACTGATTCATGGGAGAGTGATTGTTGGTATCATGCCAATTTTCTTGAATAGTGCCAAAACAGTCATCATGTGTAGTCCAGGTGTGCTCAAATCTGAAAACTGGGGGACCTCTTGTTTCAAGAGGATTAGTGTCAAGCAAGATGGGGCGGTGATCAGAGCCGAGCTTTGGCAAATTGAAAGTTTGGGAATTTGGTTGTGCAGCACACCAGTGTACATTTCCAAGGGACCTATCCAGCCTTTCCTTGATAAAGATTTGGCTCTGTCTCATACAATACCAAGTGTGAATAGGTCCCTGAAAATTGAGGTCACGAAGCTCAGTGTGAGTGAGGAAATTTCTAAATAGATTCATTCACTATTGAAGAGGAGTGGCTCCTCCCCATTTTTCAAAAGTATTCAAGATGTCATTGAAATCACCTAAACATAACCACGGGGTTGAAACAGGGGAGAATCTGCGAAGCATATAGTACCAGAAAGACGATTTTTCATTAGTATGAGGGTTTCCATACATCCAAGTTATTTTACATTGGAAACCCTCAGCAGCAAAAGACACAACAGAATCTATAAAAAATTTGTATTACTGGGATGAACTACAACAGAGATTGTATTCTTCCACAAAAGAGCAAGACCACTGCTTTTACCGACAGGAGAGACAGCAAAACTATCGGCATACTTGAGGTCTGATTTCCATTTGGATATAGTCTCATCCGATTGCTTGGTCTCCATCAAAAAGATCATATCTGGGTCGTGTTTTCTCTGTAAACGTATCAACACCTTACCTGTCAGTTTAGACCCAAGTCCCTGATAGTTCCATGATAATAACCTCATGGTGACTCTGTAGCTGTTTCCGACCAGCTACCATCGCCTTGATCAGGTTGCTCATTTATACCGCTCGGGTGAACTTCAAGAGCAGAGTGAGGGGCAGCAAGGACCTCATGATTGGACAAGCCAGTCTACAGCAGTTGGAGGGACTCCTGGACTTGAATTTGAACTTCGAAGAGGTTCCCAGAACCCAAAATAGAGCCACTGACCTGAGTGGTGAGGAGACTAGTGACGGAGGTCTGACTTCGGCCTCTTCCAGATCTACCGCCTCTCCGGTCTCTTCCTCTGCTTCTTGGGTTGATAGGATGAATTCGGGGTCGACCCCGCCTGGCAGGAGGAGGAGAAATGGGATCTGAAAAGACTGGTGTAGCTTCAAAAAGATTTCTTGGAGCAAGAACCGTATCGGGAGAGGTTGAAAAAGGGGCTTCTTCTTCTCCAAATATTGCATGAGGCTCTTGTGTTTGGGTTCTCTTATGGATCTCACTAAGCCCAGCTTCTTCATGAAATTGTCTCTTTTTGAGCTGAAGCTGTTGGAACTGGTGGGATAGTATTTTGAGGGGAGCAGCTAAAGTGGGGAAGGGTTTCTCAGACGTGATGGAGGCAGATTGGAAAGATTCCTCTAATAAATCATCTTGGAGATTAGAGGAAGATTTGTTTAGGATGGTGGTTGAAGATTGGAGGGTTTCAGTGATTTGGGGGTAGGAGGGATTTGGGGAAGAGAGGTTATGATCTGGGTGGAGGAGAGTGCTAGTGTTTGGGATATCGAGTTGATTTGCAAGAGGAGGGTGGTTGATATGGGCTTGGGTTTGTTCAAACTGTGGAATTTGTTGGGCCAGAAGGAAAGGGAAGGTTGGGTTTATGGTTACCAGATCCAAAGGGAAAGAAGTGCTCGAATCATTCAGAGAAATAGCTATTGCCAGATCCAGATCAATAGGGTCCACCTCCACGAAAGAGGTGGCCTCCATCCTGGTTATGGTTAGGGTTTCAGTGGGAAAGTCGATCATGGGAGCCTTACCTTTTGTGTCAAGAGACAAAGAAATGGCTAGCTCAAGATCTTTAATAACCCCCTCAGTTGATGGGTCCAACGGGTCAATGAAAGACTGAAAGTCACCAGAGTGAGAGCTGCTTTGGCCTAGCTCAGTGACAGCAGGTATGCATCTCATCTCAATGGATGTTAGAGGTTAAGGTTGGATGTTACCTGTCTCGCCCTGAAGAGTTTGAGTAAGGGAATCAGGTTGCCTCTACTCCGAAGGCGGAGCGGTAGTGAGATTAGCGAGCTCCACCGAGGGCCATGGGGTGACAAAATTCGAGAACTCACGGTCATCTGCTTCCGAGATTTTGAATATTGAATTGGCAATGAATTAGCTGCTGTCATTCTTCTATCAATCATCTTTCATTTTAATTTAAAGTATTTATGAGTATAGGATTTGGAACGAACGAGGAGGCTGTGGGGTACTTGGACATAGAAATGCAAGCTAGAGGAGAAAAATCGGAGACACTTATCAACAGCTTTACAATAAGTCCCTCATTGATGCTCTCCATTCTGAACTCTCTAGAGATTTCAGAGTAATTTTCTACAATCCTTTACGCTTCCCATTTCTTATAATTAATATATGGGGAAGAAAAAATCCTTAACTTTTAATGTCATTTGTCTACCTTATCATGTGAATTGTTCATTCAAATGCCATATTAAATGTCTTGCATAAGCATGAAAAACTCATTCCTTGTTGTTATCTGTTATTTTTCCTCTGTATTGTATGATACTACCACTTTCTAATTATTCTGATTCATAAAAGACTTAGCAAAGAAAAGTGTTTGTTAAAGAATGTGAATACAAGCTTTGTTTCAATCTCCCGTTTTTTGTTATTGTTCTTCTGTTATATATAATACTACAACTTTCTAGTTATTCTACTTGATGAATAAACTATTAAAGTACTGTTTAGTGAATTATCAATGTGTACTATAAATAGTTAACTAACTATGTGCAGTACTTCATTTAGCATTTGTGTGTTTTGTGAGTTTTCTCAGTTGCAATAACTTGTTTAAAGTTGTTTACAAAGTAAAAGAGACAACGATAATTTATATGTTATAATGCATTCAAGCATCGAGAGGCTTCATTCTTTACCTTACTACTGCTATTGCTGAAATTGGTTGGAACTTTTAGTCACAACATCAGCCTAGTTGATTGCTCACATAATAATACTTGTCTGATAGTGTCAGTAAAAAATGATGTAGCAAATTAAACCAAAGTTCAATTTATCATTGTTATCCTTCATCAACTATTTTTTGTTCAATCACATTATAGACTATATCTACATGTTCCCATTCCAAAAGTTTCAGTCTTTCTAACCATGTTAAAAGCTTCTATTGATCTGCTACTATTCAAATTGAATTGATATGCCACTATATAGTTTGTAGTTTATGTCAATGATATGATCTGCTACTGTTCAATGATAATGATATGTTATTTGGTTCAATGATATGATTGGCTACTGTCAATGATATGATATGCTACTGTTCAAATTGAATTGATCTAATTGCTCTTGTTACTGGTATTGCTCCTCCTCTTGCTCCTGCTCTTGATATTGCTACTGCTACTGTTACTGCTCTTGCTCCTGCTACTACTACTAAAGGATTAAGCGATGACTAGTGTAGTAGCAGAATTAAGTGATGATGAGTGCAGTAGCAGAATTGGACGAGTATGGGTGCAGCGAGTGCAGTAGCGGGATTAGACGAGTGCAGTAGCATGATTAGGTGATGACGAGTGCAGTAGCAGAATACGAGTACAAGTACAGTAGCCAGTGTTCTAAAAGTCGGCCGCCCAGGCCGCCTAGGAGCTGGGTGGCGGCTGACCGCCCCGATTAACACCAACTCGGTGAGGTAGGAGGGTTGGGATTTGGGCGGCCGATTAGTTGTTCTGGGCAGTGATTAGTCGACCTAATCTTCTAGGCGGAGTAGGTTCCTAATCGATCTGTTTCTCCCAAATCACTCTTATTTCAATGTCATGGCCACCGTCGACCACCACCACCTCCACCTCGACTCCGTCCCGTCGTCGAACTCCACCTCCTCACTCAATCTGAACTCTACTCCCTCTCCTCCTCATCTGACATCTACTTCGACAGCGATGTTTGATCCCCAAAATCGAACGCTCCATCTTCTTCACTCATCTGGCGTTCGGCACCAACTTCCAGGCGTCGCTAGTTGCTTTCTTGTAATATTGCCTCCAGTGGTTTTGAGAGCAATACCGACCATCAATTGAAGAAGAAGATCGATGAGAGAGAGGCAATCAATGAGAAATTTTTTTGTTTGTGGTGTGAGTGAAAAGGTGTTGGCCTAATTAATTGTTCCCAATTCTACGGTCAATATGTCTCCTCTTTTGTTTCTTATGACCATTAATCAAGGGTTAGGATTGAATATTTAATAGCTTTTGACTAGATCTCAAATTCCCATTACCAAGATCATTGTTTTTTTTTTTTTTTGAGAATATCATTACCAATACCATGAAACCTCAATTAATTTTATTACTTTTCATATTCTTATTTGTATAATATAATTTTATTTAATAAAAATCAAAATAATTAAAACCACCTAGGCGCCGAGTAGGCGTCCGTCTAGGCTCTAGTCCCTTGGCCACCGCCCGACTAGCGCCTAGCGATTTTTAGAACCTTGGCAGTAGCAGAACTGGACGAGTATGAGTGCAGCGAGTGCAGTAGCAGATTGGACGGGTGCAGTAGCAAGATTAGGCGATGACGAGTGCAGTAGCAGAACTGGACGAGTATGAGTGCAGTGAGTACAGTAGCAGGATTGGATGAGTGCAGTAGCAGGATTAGGCGATGATGAGTGTAGTAGCAGAACTGGACACGAGTACAAGTGTAGTAGCAGAACTTGAAGAGTATGAGTGCAGCGAGTGCAGTAGCAGGATTGGACGAGTGCAATAGTTGGATTAGGCGATGAGATGAGAGTAGTAGGAGAGTGAGGTCTGAGATTCTTTCTCTTAGCAACGTGTAGAAGAAAGACATATATATATATATATATATATATATGCTTTTGAGAAGTAACATAAATAGATTATTCTCAGAAAAAAAAAGAGTAATATAAACAGATTATTCTTAGAAAAAGAAAAAAAAAAGTAATATAAAGGGATTAGAAGTCAAAATGAGTAGTTAAGGAGGAAAAAAAAAGTAACATAAAGGGATTATTCTCAGGGGAAAAAAAAAGTAGCATAAAAGGATTATTCTCAGGGAACAAAAAGTAACATAAAGGGATTATTCTCGAGGAAAAAAAAAAGTAATATAAAGGGATTAGAAGTCAAAATGAGTTAAGGATAAAAAAGTAAATTAACTTATGACATGTGGCAAGTGAAGAGCAGATTGTCCTTATTTGTAAGATTGAATCCTTATAAAGGGATTACAAGTCAAAATAAGTAGTTAAGGTTAAAAAAGTAAATTAACTCATGACATGTGGCAAGTGAAGAACATATTGTCCTTAAGTGTAAACTTTTGTCCTTAAATGTTCAAAACCAAATGTTGTGGAGTTTTTTGTGTTTTGAAATCCTATCAATGGGTATATGTAGTTTGCTATAAACCATCAATTCCCACAAATGGGGTGTGAGTTGGCATTTTGTTTCATTTGACGAATCTTTATACTTGTAATCTGCATGAATAGCTGTGGATCTATGTTATAAAATTGCAAATACCAAAATACCAGTTTTATAAGGATGCGTAGAAGTTGTAGTGTGCAAAAATTTGATGAACTTCTAAGATTGTACTTATGTTAATACGATAAATATATCTGAGAGTTCTATGGCCCAACCTCTTTACATTGGTTCTCTGGGCTTTTGTTGATTGGGTTTTGGAATTTACGCCTGATTATTACCAATTAGGAATTTAGGATTCCTGTAGTGTATGCTATTTCCAAGGAAAAAAGCGAAGCTGAAGAAAAATGCGTAGATAAGGATTGAATGCCACGAAACAGGAGAGGAAGGACTCTGAAAAGAGAGAGGTATGCTTTTCTCTGTTTTCCTGAGACTATGTCAATTTTGGCTAATTATGCTTTACAATCCTTCATTGTTGAACTTATTTAGATTGGTTGGGGATAAAATTCATTGAACATTTATTACAGTTAGACGTCTATTGCATGATTTGGTACCAGAAGTGTCTAAAATCACTTGCTTTGGTATATGATGTGGGAATAGGGGATTTGGGAGAACAGGTGTGTTGAGAGTTACCTGCGGCAATATAATGTTAATCATTATTAGTGTTTCATAGATTCAGGTTAATGGTTCTCTATTATAAGACAAATTGGTTCTTTATTAGAGAATCAGTAACTTGATTTGATTTTGTACAAGTAAACAAGAGGGAATCTGTTGATCATTTGGGGCCAGGAGCATTCTTTTTTCTCTTTCATGTGTGGGTATGAGTGTGCGTGTGTATGGGGTTTAATCCATTCAATTCCAGAAATGCATGGAAGTTGTTGTGGAATATAATTGGCATGTAGGCATAATGAAGAGCAGACTAACTATGTTGATCTGGTGTATCTGATGTAAGAGAATGATCAGCATTCTTTGAGATAAAGTCTTTCGGGTGTTCTGTGGTGACTTTTCTACTTGAATTGGTTGGATGAAACACAGTTGTCTCATTTGACAATTATTTATATTTATAACACATGCACGAATCTGTTCGTGAATCTATGTGTAATGTATGCTCTCTGCGTATCACATAAATAACAAATAGGCTGGTACCTGGTGTTAAAGAGCAAAGGAGACTGAAAGTCGTTGAAAAAAAAGACCGAGTTCTAACACGGGCCAGTAGCTGGGTTTCCAATTTCTCACCCCACTGACTGTCCTTAACTCTTTGTGTCCACCTGGCTTTCGTACTAGGAATATCTTATACTATTATTGTGAGTAAGATACTGATGCTTCTAGTTAAAAAAAGCTGCTTCTTCTTATTGGTATGCGTTACAATACCACGGTGTCTTTAACATTATTCTCCTTATCTTGTTCATAACAAATGCAACCTCTGAACATAATGTATCTATATATGTAATTAATTTAAGATGATTATACATTCATTGAACATTTACTAGAATGAGAAACACAATGCACTATTGGGTAGTCGAAGTGATTTTAAGTCAGTTTCTTTGATGTGATATGTGGTGATTAGGGAATGTGGGGGAGTAGCTTTGTTGGGAGTCTATCCTTCTGCTGCAATAGGATGTTATTCATCATTCTTGAATTTGATATGGATTATGGTTCTTTGTTAGAACTTAGAAGTTAGAACACAAATTGGTGTGTTCCAAGTGTTGCCTGAAGTGACATGCTTTAGTTGGAGGCAACTTAATAAAGAATCAATTACTTGGTAGTTTTGCATATGTAAAGAAGAGCCCGGTTGTTGATCAATTGGGAACTAGCAGCCCTTTTCCGTCGTCATGTATTGTGTGTGTGTGTGTGTGTATAAGGTTTCACTCTATTCCATTCCAGGAATGCATGCAAGTTGGTTTGGCTTTTGAAATACCAAACTTTTGTATGGATACTTGATTAGATTGAAGCAGATCCTATTTTTTCATTAGTCAATTTGATCAGAGAGAACTAATCTGCATTTTTTGATATGGTTATTTGGTTGTTCTCTGGTGACTTCTCTTTGCACTTGATTTGGTTGGATGACAAAATTTTTGCAGTTGTTTTGTTTGCTCATTTGTTTAGGCTCTTTATATTTGTAACATAGGCATGAATCTTTTTGAGCATCCACTTGTAATATATGTTTTATGCATATGTACATATGCTTGTAGGGAGACTAAGAAGGAACAGCTTTTATTGATTAACTCATAACAAACATAATTCAACAAAATGGACAAGGAGTCTACATAATAGAAGCTAGAAAACACAGAATACAAGAATACCAGACTAACTGCCATTGAACCAGCCTAGAGAAGGAACCCTAATCTATAATTGCTTTCCAGTATAAAACAATAGAGGAAAGACTGTAATCTTTACACTCGCCTTAAACATAGGCCCATAGCGATTCTCAGAACCTAATCACTCCCGAAGTTCATCGAACTCTGTGATGGAATCAATGCACTATCGCCTAGAGAGTTTCTGAATTGGTTCTTGATTGTTGTTGTTGGTAGTTGATTTTTGGCACTAGGCCAAGCTAATGTTGTATTAGAGTCCCTATGAGTCTTATGCTCTCTAAGAGAGAACTCTCTAGAGCTTTATGGTTCCTAAAAGTGTATGCCTCGCTAGGTCAATCAGTAAATAGAAAATCAAGAGCTTTGCTTTATCAATTCAAGCCAACTTCCCTTTGCCTGCATAAGCACTTACTAACTTCCAACCCAGATTCCCTATTCCAATCTTTGAATCCAACACTCTATACGCCACTATAGGCTCGCTCACACATTTGCTAGGCTTCCTGTTCTCTTTTACATGATAAGCATGTATATTCCCAAAATGAAACTCTTTGACTATCCTAAGGTCCTAAATCTCATTTTCACATCTGTCCTATGAATTGTATTAGGAGTAAGTGCTTCTAGTTTACATGGAAACTGGTCTCTCTTTTTTTTTTTTTTTTTTTTTTTTCCAACATAACATTCTAGCGGCATGCATCCTTAGTATTTTGCTACTCATCTATATTCACAAAACCTGCACCCTCCGTGGAATGAATTGTATGGATAGCATACCACATATCACGTACATGACATGTCTCATGTATGGACTACAGTGTTTAATTTGCAATCTTGCCACATCAGCAAGCAGAATAGGAAGATTTTCATTTCATTTTAGCAAGTGAGGCTATTCAGTTTGGTGCAATGATGGAAATAGTGAGCTCATTTGAAGTAGAATTTGTTGAAGTCGTTAGTTGGAACAGATCTACAGAATATTTGGCTGGTCTGTTCTGTATAATCTATTAATTCAGTTTCTGCAATACAACCACAGCTAAAATGTTGCTTTTTCTACAGGGTCTTCCTGGTTCTTCTTTGGCATTGCCCATTTCACCCCATTGCACGAAAAGCAGGACTTCATTGATATTGTTGAGGCGATTTCGAAGGAGGAATGGAAGGGAAGCTAATTGTGAATGTCTCCTTGTGACCGTAACAGATCCAGAATACCAATTGTTTTATAAGGTTTTATAGTAGTAGTTGTGAGAATATATGATGAACTTCTAAGATTGTACTTTTGTTAATATGAGAAATAAATTGGAAAGTTTAATTGCTCAACCTTCTTCATTTCTTTCTCTTTCCTTTGGTTCTTCTTGTTTGTATGGATTGGGTTTTGGATGCAGAGCCTCCTACTTCTCTACTGAGCTTTCAATGGTCTTCTATTTTAATCTGATTATTACCGATTAGGAATCTAGGATTACTGTTATTTATGCTATTTCCAATGTAAGCAAACAAAAATGAAGAGGACTGAGTAGGTACGGGCTGAAGCTTAGGCAACAACAGAAGAAGGCCTCCAAAAAGAGAGGTATGTTTTACTCTATTTGCCTGAGAAATGTCAATGTTGGCTAATTATTCTTTATGAATTTGCATTATTGAACTTATTTAGATTGATTGGAGATATTCATTGAACACTCAATGGATTTAGAGGCGCATTGCATGATTGGGTAGTAGAAAGGATTGAAATCAATTCCTTTGACGTACTATAAGGGGATTTTGTGGCTTTGTTGGGACTTGGGAGTTATGCGGCAATACAATTTAATTCTTGTTTGGCATTTGTTTTTCAGGTTATGGTTCAACATTAGAAGATAATTTGGTTCTTTACTTAGAGAATCAAGTGAATAGATTTTGTATGATTAAATGAGAGGTGGAATCTGTTGATCACTTGGGCAGATGATCATTCTTTTTTCTCTTTCAAGTTTAGGTGTATACAGTGTTTAATCCATTCAATTCCAGAAATGCATGCATTTGCAGTGGTCAAAATGTTTATGTAGGCATATGAAAGATGAGCAGAATCTCTATATTTGATTTGGTCTAATTGTGAATTATGAATTGCCCCTTACTCCTAGCCGTTAATTGTGGATTCACCCCTACTGCCGGAATGAATACCCAAATATTATAAGGATGCGTGAAAGTTTGGTGGCTGGAAATTTGATGAACTTTGGAGATCGTATTTTTGTTAATATAAGAAATATATTTCAGATGTTTATGGCTTAGCATCTTTTCTTTGGTTCTATTTGCTTTTGTGGATTGGGATTTGGAAGCAGAGCTCCTATGCTTGTCTATTTTCTGCTGATAGGTATACGAATTAGGATTCCTGCAATTTATGCAATTTCCAAGGCGAGAAATGGAAGAAGAATGATGAGCAGGAGAAAGGTATGCCTGAGACCTTTTGGTTAAGTGTCCATCTTGGCTAATTATGCTCAATAATTTGCACCACATTTATTTTTGTAAATTATCAGTGTGGAGATGATAATCATTGAATATTGATTAGATTAGCGCATTGCATGGTTGGTAGTAGAAGTGGTTGAAAGCACTTGCCTTTTATACACTATATAAGGATTGGGGGATGTGGGAGAATGGCTGTGTTGGGAGGTTATGCTTTAGCTCCAGTATCATGTTCTTTATCAGACATTCTAGGTTGGGGTTATGGTTCCTTATTAGAAGAAAAATTGGTGTTCCAATTGCTGCTCTGAAGTGGCATTCTTTAGTTGAGACAAATTGTCCAGTAGAGAACCAGTTACATGAATGAATTTTGTATGAGTTATGTTGTAAGTTGGCCTGAATTATTATATCTATGTTGGGCATATTGAAGGGCCGAACCACTGTTTAATTTGGTCTATTTGATTAAAGAGAATAATCCCCGTTCTTTGAGATGGTTGATAGTTTGGGTGTCCTGTTTCGACTTCTTTGTGTACTGCATTGGTGTGATGACACAATTGTCTCATTTGACAGTTGGTTTAGCTTCATATATTCTATAACATATGCATGAATCTCTATGTGTCCCTATTTGTAATACGTGGTCTTTATGTATTACATGAATAACACGGTCTGGTGGTTAAGAGCAAAGGAGCATGAAACACTTTGAATACCTAAAACGAAAGAACCCACAGCCAGTCAGCCAGAGCTATGTTTCCAAGTTCTCCACCCTGCTGACTGTCCTAAACTCATGGATATCATGTGCGTTTCATGCTATGTATATCTATATTATTACTAAGAGTAAGATTTTAGTGCTTCTAATTTACGATGGAAATTGAAGTTCTTTCACATGACATAGAAATGCCATGGTGCCTTTTAACATTTTTCCCCTGATCTAATTTTACAACGATGGCAACCTCTGAAATTAATTGCATTTCATTCTAGTATGTGAGGTTTGTTTCACCTAGATAGGCGCAAGGATAGTAATACTGAGCTGATTTGAAATAGAATTAGTTGTAGACTCATTAATAGGAAACTCTACCTACAGAAAACACTTCTGCTTTGATCCAAGAAGAATCTGTTGATTCACTTCCCAGCAATACAACCACAGTTGACATGGTAGTATTTCTGCAAAGCATTCTTCTACGCACGAAAGTCCGATACGTACCGGAGATGAAATGATGATAAGATTTTATAGAAAATATATCCTCCATTGTATTCTTTGGAGACGTGTCTGCTGTTTGTGCATAAGCACTGTGGTTTTCACCAAGTCGGAACTAGCAATTGCCGAGGACTTGGAAAACAAAAAAAAATTAAAAATGTAAATAAGCAGAGACTCACTATTTTTTTTTTATCGAAGAAAATAAAGTTTGTATTAGATGTGTCAAATGATACACCACAATACAAGAGGTACAAAAGACCCTAGCAAATAAAGAGGTACAACAGACTCCAGCAAATAGAGGCACGTAGGCCCAGCAAATAAGACACGTAGGCCCAGCAAAACATAATTAAAGCCTCTAATAGGCTTGGCCCAAATACAATTTGAAAGCCCAAACTTGAAAATGAAAAACCCTAGTACACATGCTAGTAGCCACCAAGGGAAAAGCAGCTCCATCCCAAGAATACCGCCGCCGCCACCTCCCTGTCCAAGCTTGAAGAGTATCAGCCACCAAAGCACCATCTTGCTTCCTTCTACACCGGTTGGGACACAACACACAGGGCTCACATATGCCCAAGAAACACCAAGTAAGCAGAGACTCAATATGTACCTGCTACTCTTCACCTTGCTTTTGTTGATTGGATCTGGAAGCAGAGCTTTTTACTTGTACCAACCTTTTTTTATTTATCAGGTACCAGCCTTTTTTTATTTTTTATTATTATTATTTTTTTATATTTTTTTTTATAAGGTACCAACCTTTTAATGCTTTTCATTTTTTTTCATCTGATAATTGCTAATTAAGATTCCTGTAACTTATGTTGTTTCCAAAGTTCTAAGAATGGCTAGGCTATGGGTTGGAATCTCAGGCAATAGCAGAAGAAGGCCCCCAAAAGAGAAACAACATGAGAAATGACGCTGCCTCTTGGATCGCTCTGAGAAACTAAAGCACGGCACCTTCTGAGAATTCATGAGAAATGATTGCTGGATGTGTGTGAGAGAGAGAGAGAGAGAACTTTCTCAATAATCACTAGTTTTAACCATGTCCTTATCTTACTCTCTATCCAAAGGAAATAATCTTTTTAAATCATTTCATACTTGAAGCCATATGGCTTTCCCACTATGATTTCAAGAATTAACTTAAGAAAGTTAATAGACATAGGCCCGGCACAGCTTATGTTGCGTAAAAAGTGGCTTAACTTATAAGTTAAGTAACAAAAAATATTTAGTAAAATTTAATTTAAGAAAGCAGTTTATGTCAAATATTGCACCATTAAGCTGCTGCTTATACATGTTAGTAAAAAACAGTTTTCATAAGCTAAAAGTTACAGCTACTTATTATCTAAGTTAAACTATCCTAAACTGGGCCATAGACGGGTGATCCAGAGAGCTAGAATGTAGTAGACTGCCTCTACTTATATAATCCCCATAATCAACTTCAGAAATTTAGTGGTCGTTCCAACGTTGTTAGAGAGAGTCTAGAGAGAGAAAGTATTTCCATTTACAAAGAAAAGCGCAAATAATGAAAATCCCTCTACTTATCTCAGAGAGAACAAGGATGATTTGGTAGAGCTTCACCATTTCGAGGAAGTTTTCTACCCCTAAAAGCTTGAGCGAATTGGATTAGTTTGCCATATGTGTTCACCATTTCATGTAAGAGAACATAACAAATTTCAAGTGTTTCAGCAAATTTTTTTTAATTTTATTTTTTACTTTATATTTGACATTACACTTGTTGAAAAATTCGGCTCATCCAAATGCCTATATCATAAATAATCATCATATTATATTGTAAAGATGAACTTAGACTTCAAATCTGCGTTTCATTTCATTATTATTATTATTTTTTAAGTTCTTTGTTTTAATCATTTACTGTCAAACAAAGGGGGCCTATTCAGAGGCTGGAATAGGAATTAGATTACCATTCCATCACGATGTGGTGTTTGGCTGGACTGGAAAGGAATTAAAGCCAAGAAATTGACCTTAGTTGATTGAAACTACTTCCTTAATAGAGGCGGAATAGAGAAACCGCTGGGGGTAGGGGGTGTGCAAAACATGGTACAAATCAGCCAAATCGGCCAAAACCGACCGCGTTAAATATGATTTTGTTAAAGTTTTTTAACATTAAAAATTGAAAGCCGGTTCACTACTGAACCAAACCATTTATGAAATGGGTTGGTTTGGTTTCTCTTGTGCTTAAAGCACAAAATCCGAACTGACCAGCATGTTAGAAATATAATAGTAAAAAAAATAAATTTGTTCAAGTAAATCCTTATTTGTGTCCGGCCCAAATTCTAGGTTACTTGACCTAGTGGTAATAGGGTTTTAATTAGAGATAATCTCGGAGAATATCTTAGAGATATCATTGATTGTATGATTACCTTTCCTTGTACAATTCAGATTCTATGTCTTATAATCCTCTATATAAAGAGGCCCCTATATCAATGAGAACACACAGCAATTCTCTCTCAAATCTCGATTCCTTAAAACACGTTATCAGCATGAAGCCCTAACCCTTAAACCCTAAATTCGTAGCCTTCAAATCCCAGAAACCACCACCGCCCACCTTGAAGCTCTCAACTCTAGGAGTCCAGAATCGGCAGCGCCGCCCCCAAAACCGGTTGAAAAAACACCAAACCGACCTTTGGAAGTGACAGAAGTTCCCTTGCCCTGTTCGAAGCCTTTCCCTTTGCCTCTGACTGCCATACTACACCATCAGAAGAGTCTTGATCCCAAATTCTCGGAACCGGAAAAATCATTCCTAGAACCGGCCAAAAGATACCCAAACTGGCCACCAAAAACTGCTGCACTGTTGAACCACCGCTTACCCTTCCAGCCCCAGCTTCCATCAGCCCTGCACAGCCCAGCAGCCCAATAGCCCATCCCAGAAGAAACAGACGCAGCTCTGCCCAGAAGCAGCAGCAGCCTTCGGCCCAAAAACAAAGTAGGCCTGGAGCCCACTGACGTCAGCATCTAGTCAGCTCAGCCACGTCAGCAACAGCAGCGCCACGTCATCACCAGTACTGCCACATCACCACCGACCACTTTTCCAGCGACTTTTTCAGGCCAAATTTTTCGACGAGCTATTTAGAGGTTTTTTTTTTTCTAAAAGTTCCCCTTTTTTTAGAGTTTTTAATTCAATTTCTCTTCTTTTTATCGGGGACTTGTAATCTCCCTTCTTCTGCATAGGGTAGAACAAAAGCCGAACTATGGGGGTTCGTACTCACTCCAAGCTTAGAGCTTGTAGAGTCCTCCAAACCTAGAGTTTGTTGAGATAAAACGATCGACCACAAACATCATTGTTTCGATCTAATCCAACCCTTCTTGGAATTGAATTTCTTGGAAGCGACTACGCTTAGAAATTTTTATTGTTTTTCGTGGTTGCCTTTTTCGCTCCGAAACTAACCCTAATTTCTTGTTGTTTTTCAGGATGAGTAAGCTGAACAAGTTGAGCTTCGCCCCTCTAGAGACAACAAGCGCAGGATACCACAAGTGGGTCCGCGATGTGCTTTAGCATCTTAAGGCTGATGGGATCCTGACTACGATCCAAGAGCCAAGTCAGGACGTGCTTACTCCTCAACAAACTGCTACTTTTGAAGCAAATAGAGCTACGAGAGAGGCGAATGAAGCTAAAGCTAAAGCCATCATTCTCATGACAAGGCACATGAATGACGCGCTCCAGAATGAGTACCTCAATGAGGAAGACCCAAGAAAACTGTTGGTATACACATACCTCCTAAGCACAAGTATCGGAAGCACAAGACTCGTATCGCCTATACACCAGCGAGATAAACTCCTAGCTGGGAGTTCCGATACCCCTCGGGGTGATATCGGGGTCCCAAGCATCCCACACTGAAAGAAACGGAACCAAGCTCCTACAAACCTACTACATTAAGGTCATCTCCAACAACACAAAGAGGTAACTGTCTATTATCGCTTTCCATTATCATTATCTTACTCGATCGGAGCGTTGAAGGCCGGCACACTTGGTCTTCCCTCTGACCTTCGTCTGTTTTGCAGATAATAGAGATCGATATCGATAGTGGCAGACTAATACAACTCGTGTTCAGTTGGACCAGACAGCTCTCGAGACCACTGAAACATTTGGTGCTAGAAGGACTCCCCTCGCTATTTGCTGGTAGGACAACACATCGATGGCTACCAGTAATCCCAACACCGGAATCGACGATCAGCCTCGTGAGACAACGACCCACGAGGTCCAGCGTATTCTCCACTTTCAGAGCCCTAATACCGAGACGGGATCCGTCATGACCACCGATCCAACCACAGCGCTATAGATAGCAATGCGAGACCTCATGGAGACACACGCACAGGTCGAGGCCAAACGTACGCCGGCCATGGCTGCCCGCCGGGAGGTCGAAAACATGAACAACCAGAATCGCACCTTACGGGAAGCACTCAAGCGGCGAGTCGCGCATGACGACGTCTTAGACAGGGCCCATCAGCAGGAGACCCCGATACCGACCGTCGGCTGTGTCCCTACACCGGGACCAGCCCTCACTGCCGACCCCGCCACCGGCCTCGCTGGCACCTTTATACCCCCAAACCTCACGTCAGGAAGCCTCGCTGGCCCCGCGCATAGCAACACCAGCACAAACCCTCAGGTGGTCTACTTGAATTCCGCACTTTTTCCAAGCCACCTCAGCGCCTCACCAATTCCCCAACTGTCTGCCGATATGGCAGAAACCTCTGGTGCAAACACCGATATGACCGCCAACATACCTCCACCCTATCCTAACCCCCTGTTATTGCTCCAAATGAGCGAAGCCATCGCCTCCTTACAGGCATGAGTGGAGAGTGCTGAAAACAGAGCCGGGTGGCAGCCGATCACAACTAGTTTCCAAGGAAAGATAGGACCCTTCACCGCCCAAATACAGGCCGAGAAGTGCCCACCAAAAGCCAAGCCCCTCAAGATCGAAAAGTATAATGGGACCCGAGATCCATATCACCATCTAGAAGTCTTCTAATCTATACTTCATGGAACACGATACACCGACGCCATGGCCTACCACGCGTTCGAGGAAACTTTGATGGATGAGGCCCTGCGTTGGTTCCTTAACCTACCAACCAACTCCATCGATAGTTTCCAAGAACTGGGAGACAAGTTCCTGCGACGATTCATCATGTGTGGCGGTGGATATCACACAACTCCGGACCTATTTCGGCTCAAGCAATGACCGACCGAATGATTGCGAGACTTTGTTCGCCGTTGACAGAAGCAAGCCACTCAGTGCAGCTCCATTAAACAGGTCCTAGCGGCATCGACATTTAAGCAAGCATTCCAACCTGGATACTTCTTGTTGCAAATCAACACCAATCCCCCTACAACATATGATGACCTCGATGCCGCTACGCCTTCACTCAGGCTGAGTACGACACCTTTGACTGCGATACCAACTCCAATGCGCACCCGGTCACAGCACCTCAAGCGAGCAATCTCGATACCAAGAAAAAAGACACCAACCGAGACAAACCGGCTCCACGAGAGCGATAAGGCTATAGCGATAGGAGAGACAAGCAATACTGCAAGAGCCCCGAGAAGCCAAAATACAACATAGTAGTCGACATCGAGATGCACCATACGGACGCACCCGACACAGGGATGACCAGCGATTCTCGACATCCCGATACGAGATTTATACCACACTCACTACCTCTTATGAGGACATCTGGAACAATCACAAGGACATCATTCCGCGCCCACCAAAGCGCAAGTCCGGCCAATCCAAACCGCGAGATAACGGTAAGTACTGCACTTATCACAAGGAATCCGACCACCCCACAAATATCTACTGGGCACTTAAAAACGCCATCGAGCACCTCATTCAGAGCGGCCAACTCTCACAATATTGCACTCCTACCACTGGCGCTATCGCCATCGAAGTCTACGGCCAGATCCTAACGATACACGGCGGTGCCCTGTGAACACCCGAGACCCACCATGCCCAGCGATTCCCAACTCGTCGTCAACCAGGTCGGCGGCGATTTCCAAGCCAAGGAGCCGCATCTATCCGACTACCAATCTCTCACCAAGCTTTGCCCCAGCGATGTCTCCCCAACTATACAATCGCCCTGATCCCTCAGGTACATAACAGCAAGGCAGACGCCGTCGCGAGGTTGGCAACATCGCCCCCAGACACAGATATGGGCAACCTCAAATTGGAAACCCTAGACAAACCAAGCATCGATAATCCATTCTTGAAAATATTCTTAACCGAGAGTGACCGTCCGCCTTCATGGATGGACCTATTTATCGACTACCTCTCTAAAGGTATCGAGCCCCAGGACAAGATTATCGCCACCAGGCTCCGCAGAAGAGCAACGCTGTACACGGTACGAGAAGGCAAACTATACAGGAAGGGCAGGTACTTCCCCTGACACACTCAAAGTAAGAGCGTAATTTAACCCTGTAAAATGTCATCATTAGTATATGGTAAATAGGGATCGTTCTAACCGGGGATTGAGGGTACACCTGTAATTGTGTAAACAAATAAAGAATTAAACAATAAGAAGTATTATTTACACAATGTTGAAGTAAAATGACAAATGGAATTGGTCTACTCATTTCATTTCATAACCCCTTTATATAGGGAGAGAATTACAATGGAAAGAACAATTACAATGATGACATTAACTACTGATTGGTTCGTAATCCATGCTGATTGATGTTAATCGGTAATTGCTTGATTCCCTCTCCGTCAATCACTTTGACGAAGGCACACAATATGTTTTTCCTTTAACACTCCCCTTTGTGCCAATCAAAGACGAAATGGTGCATGAGTTGTTGCCTCACTAAAAACCTTGCCAAGTAACAATAAAAACCCTGTGGGACAAAAATACACCTTGGTCGAAGGAAAAGAGCACAACGCACCTTTTACATTTGAGTATGACATATGTGTGTTAGACTCCCCCTGACGTCTACACCTCCCCCTAATACTTACATTAATCTAGGGAGCTTGGAAAGTCTTCGCATTCCTATGCTTTTCACATGTTTCTCAAATGTGTCCTTAGGCAATGATTTGGTGAACAAATCTGCCACATTCTCCTCAGACCTTACTTGATTCATTTGAATCTTGAGGAGAGTCTGTTGTTGCTGATTGTAGGACAACTTTGGCGATATGTGTTTTGTGTTATCACCCTTAATATAACCTAGCTTCATCTGTTCGATGCAAGCTGCATTGTGTTCGTAAATGCAAGTAGGCTCTTCAGTGGTAGAACTCAAACCACTAGTCCCTCGAATATGTGCAATGATAGTTCTTAACCATACACACTCAAGAACCACCTCATGTAGAACAATGATCTCTGAGTGGTTCGAGGAGGTAGCCACAAAGGTTTGCTTGGTTGATCTCCAAGATATCGTTGTGTTCCCATTGGTAAATACATAACCAGTTTAGGAACGATATGTGGGTCAGATGAGTATCCAGCATCAGCAAAACCGACCAAAACGTCATATGGCGTTTTAGTGTAGTGAGTGGCGTTTTCGCCATCAACATTTCCTTTAGGGATTGCAGTTCCATCTGCGGTCCCTCTTGTCTCTCTGTAGGGAAAGAACAGTCCCAAGTCAATGGTTCCTTTTAGGTATCTGAAAATATTCTTGATACCATTCTAGTGACGCTGCGTTGGCACTGAGCTAAATCTAGCTAACAAGTTCACTGAGAATGCAATGTCTGGTCGTGTAAATTGGACTAAATACAATAATGCGCCTATTGCACTTAGATAGGGAATTTCAGCTCCCAACACTTGTTCGTCATCTTCCTTTGGACGAAATGGATCTTTCCTTGCATCCAAACTTCGACCGATCATGGGAGTGCTAGCAGGATGTGCTTTGTTATATCGCCTGACTTTTGATTTTGGACATATGCAGACTGGTGGATTAATATTCCACAAACTCGGTGTTCTAGTTCAAGGCCTAGATGGAATCGAGTTTTCCCAAGATC
>BDJD01003736.1:268695-312700 GCA_002564525.1 Rosa multiflora | reverse complement strand
AAGTTGACCATGTGAAACGTTAATAAGCAAACGATTTCCCATATTTTACTTTCCTTCAATATTTAATCTAAGTGAAAAGACCTAAATTAAACCTATTGAACATGCAATTATAGTCTAAAAAGCTTGCTAATTAAGAACACATTCAACGCATGAAGAACAAAGAAATGATGTCAACCAAAGTGCACAACCTAATATGAAAAAGTTCATCTATTTGCAATCCTCCTTAATTGATTTCGACTTTTGTCCAAAACCTTCACTACTTAAATCTAGCTCCAATTACATGCATATATCCCAAGTTGGCCACCAAAGAACACATACATATAAAAGTTTTCTATAATCCAAAATCAATCAAGCAATCTCACATAAGCAACATAGAAATCAACATATAAAAATCACAACTTTATTTCAACACATAAAGACGGGCTTTAAACTTTGCCCTTAACATTATTTGTTAACTAGAATTCATAGTCTTACAAAATCAAACAAAGAAAACAAGAGAAAGGATATAATACACCTTGAAAGATGAATGATAAAGCCTTGAGACGAAGAACTTGAAGATCCTTGAAAGCAAGCAATCTTCTAGGGATGACACAAGGGTAGATGGCGGCTAGGAAATTGATGTATTGCATGGTTTCTCTTTCTCTTGGCTTGAAAATGCAGAACAAGAAGACTAGAGAACGGAAAAGAAATTAAACTAAGAACTAGAGAATGGAGAGGAAATGGAAAGACAAAGAAGATGAGATGGATGAAGGAATTTAACTAAGAACTAGAGAATGGAGAGGAGATGGAGAGACAAAGAAGATGAGATGGAGAGACAAAGAAGATGAGATGGATGAAGGAATTGGTTGTTACTTCTTTGTAGCCTCTATTTATAGGCTATCAAGCCATAGTGTTTGGCCTTAAACAAATCATGATGGGTTAGGTTTGAGCACTTAAACACTAATGGCATTGTTAGGTTTAAGAACTTAAACACTAATGAAATTTGTTAGGTTTAAGCACTTAAACACTAATGGAATTTGTTAGGTTTGAGTCACTTTCTGCTCATTTTTCCTTCAATTAATTCTCCACCAAGACTTCAGAATGGGCCTCTGATTTCTTCATATCAAATGTTCCTCTATGAGTGTAGATCATCCTGGTATAATTTCAGAGATTTTGGTATAGTGGTTGGGCCGGAAAAGCTGCTGGACTCCTTACAGGTCCAGTTTTCCAGTTTTGCTTCTGCAGAAAATTGGACTGTCTGTTTGAAGGCTTTCCACTCAAAACTAGCTCTGACACTTTTCATAACAAATGATCCTTAGGATGTCTAGAATGGATCTGGAAGGTTTCAGCTCATTTGGAGTTCATTTGGTCAGGTGGCTGCTGCTTCTTCTTTGCTTGGCTTGGTTTCTCCTAGCCGGAGTAGGAAAATGTGAAAAATTGACATTTTAGTACATTTCCATTTTTCTCCATCATTTCTAGGTAATTATGGATCTAATGCTCATTTCATCATCATCTACTCCAATGTACCTAAAAATAGAAATTGAGTTAAAAATCGATTCGGTTAAGGAATTAACTAAGCAAAATATAAGGAAATAATTACTAAAATATCACATGAAAATGCACCTATCATCCCCCTGCTAAAGTACATCTCCCTCGAAGAAGGACAACACGTCCTACTCTCACTGCATAGCGGAATCTGCAGCAATCATGCGGGTGTAAGAAACCTGGTGTAATACCCTGAAAATCCTAAATTATTTTCTGTTGACTTTTAGAAATGATTTCATGGTCATGGGTGCGAGTACGAAGCTTGGAGAAGGGGTGGAGTTAGTTCGAACGATTTTATTTCGAAAAAAAAAGAACATTTTAGGGGGGGTCGTGAAAATCGACTTTTTATACGTACGGAATTTGAGAAAACTTTCTTCAGGAAAGTCGTAGAGCTCGTCGATACGAGTTCGTGCATATGTGGAACGCAAGAATCGGAGTTCGTACGAAGAAGTTATCGCATTTGGAAAAGTTTCCATTTTGGGTATATATACCTAACTATTTTTGGGAATTTCCAAAAATAGCTAGGGTTTCCATTTTTGGTGCAGCCGACCTCTCTCTCTCTCTCTTTCTCTCTCTCTCTCTCTCTCGAGCCCGAGCCGAAAACAGAGCAAAGATTCACCGGCTTCGTTCTCCCTCCTCCGGCCACCAATCCTCACCAAACTTCTTACCTTGGCTTCGTATCGTCCTTGCGCAGCTGCAAGTGGCAGCCTGGGGTTGCGGCACGACCTTTATCGGCGGCGGGAAGCTTCGTTCGGTTTGAGGCCGATTTGAAGTCAATTCTGATTTCTCCTAGCTTCGGCCACCAAAACTTGAGTTTCTTGGCTTGTTGAACTCGCCTCAAGCTCCTGATCACGCTTCCAAAGCGATCGATTTCATGCTGATCGGAGCCTCGCCGTTTTCTGGAAAAATTCCGGCCAAAAGCAACTGATTTCAAGTATTTTCGACCACTTCCGTCCATTTTCTGACTTCATGCTAGTTGGGAAAATTGTTCAAATCGATGAAACGAAGAAGATCAGCCTGTCCCCTACGCCGTTGGCGGTGGTCGGTGGCAGCTCTGCCTCTAACTCCAGTGGCCATTTCCGGCCACTTCCGGGGGGTCCCAAGGGCAGTTTCTGCCCATTTTTATGTTCTACATGTTGATACGATCATTTCGATTTATAGCATGTAAATTTTGGAGATCGTATGATTAAGTTATGAATTTTACGATTTCGATCGTTCGATTTGTGATCTGTGAAGATCGGATCATCCGATAGACTTGTAGTTTTGATATATTGATTGTAGGACTGTCCCGATGACTTTTTGTGGTCACGAGTGAAGATCAGACCGCTGGATCTTCGTATAAGTGCGTTTTATGAATGGTGTGCTAAGTTGAGACTCTATTTGATTAGGTGATTGACGGATTTGATTGGCGAATGATTTGTGAATCGTTATTTTTCGATTGCTGAGAAGATGCAGCGGGATTAGAGGTGAGTAAATCTCACATGGTTCATTTACGAACCGAATTTCATTATTTACATTTAATTGTTATATTTAAAAAATGATTTTAAGAAAATGAGGTTCTAAGTATATAAAAATGAATTTCTCGGTTTTTACTACGTGTGAACTATAGTTGGTATTAGTGGTCACTCATGTGTGGGTGACTACGTATATATATATTTACGTGGAATATATATATATATATATATATATATATATTGGATGATACGGCATTGGATGAGGTATTGATTTGGTTGATTGATTTATCATTCCGAACATTACTCTTCGAAGATATAAATTATCATGTAGTATTGAATTGATTTTGATAAAGAGTAATTGAGTAAAGTGTGATCCTTTCATTTATTATCCATGAGGGACTTGAATCATTATTGGTTGTGGTGTCAATTGTATGACTTGATTGATTCATGATTTGATTTGGGAAATTATTAAGCATGTGGGATTCGATTTTGATGATGGCTTGGAGATGAGAACATATTATTTGGAATTGGTTTTGCTATTATTAAGGTTGTGGGAGATGAAGAAACAATATTATGTGGTGATCTGGGTGAGTACATGTGTGATGATCTGTGTGAGTGCCTGTGTGATGGCATGTGTGATGATCTGTGATGATTTGTGTGAGTGCCTGTGTGATGGCATGTGTGATGATTTTGAGTACATTGTACGGCTTGGGGGATAACTTTGTGTTATCGTGCTCATGGGTATATGTTACTGAGGCAAGTATTATCATAAGGCTGAACCTCGGCTAAGGTGACAGGTTACGATACAGTTAGAGCTCTAGTCTGTCTGCCGTTGTACTGCTTGGGGGATAACTTCGCGTTATCGTGCTCTTGAGTACGTTGTACTGCTTGGGGGATAACTTCGTGTTATCGTGCTCTTGAGTACATGTTTGTAAAAGTATGTTTCGTGTAAGTTGTTGGTTAGATAATTTATTTCCTTTTTCATTGCTATTGTTTGATTTCTTTATCTATTTTCTTTTTCATTTCTTTTGTTTGATTTTAATGTAATCTCCTGAACTAAACTATATGCAGGGATTACTATGATTTCTTTTGTTTGTTTAATGTGATCTCCTGAACTAAGTTTCTATGCAGGGATTACTATGATTTCTTTTGTTTGTTTAACGTGATCTCCTGAACTAATTTTCTATGCAGGGATTACTATGATTTTTATTGATTGTTTGAATGTGATCTCCTGAACTAAGTCCTATGCATGGATTACTGATTTTGTTTAATTCTTATTGTGTGTACGGTTGTGGATTGTGATCCCTAGCGATCGTGAAATGAGTTGAGATGTCATGATTTTGGCAAACGCTTTATGTTGAGGGGAGTGAGTGTGATTTTGTGGTTGTTCTGTTGAGGCAAATGCTTGGTGATCTGATAGATTATGGGGACGTAGAGTGTTTAACATACTTGGAGTTTATTGTGTAATTGGAGTTTGTGGGAAAAGAGATAAAATGACTTGAGAGACAAAGCATGTGGGTTTTAGTTGGGTTGAAATTATTGAGCATGATATTGATTGATATGAACTCGACGTTTTTGTTATGATAATTGCATATTGATTTTGTTAGACTGAGATAGTGAAAGCATGTTTTGTGGAATTAAATGTTAATGCTTTAATTGTCTCACGAATTGAGGAATTATAAGCATGCGTGACGTGAGTCACTTTATTTGAGTTTACTCATACGGGCTTGAAAGCTTACCAGGTTTGTGGTTTGCAATCCCGGTGCACTATTTCTATGGTGTAGGGTTATTGTGCAGGTTAGAATATCGAATGATCGTTATCGAAGCTGAGGTGGACCTTTCGTCACATGGGTGTAGAAAGGCACTTATACTTATAGTCTTCCGTTGTGTAGTGAGTTGGTGAGTGTGGTTACATTTTGAATTGGTATTCAGTTTAATTTTGTAAACTCTTGTAATGTAATATTTGACTCTAAAGAATGAGTCGGTATTGACATTGTAAGCTCAACTGTTTAATTGCTTAATTTAAATTAAAAAAATTTCTATGTGTTTTCGTGTGTTTGTTTTCGCGTTTCGGATTTGAATTTCTGTATTCAAAATTCGGGGTGTGACACCTGGCATTCAAGGCTTTGCATACAGGGTACTATTGGCCTACCATTGAACAAGACGCAAAGCGTATCGCTAGCGCTTGCCTTAAATGCCACCAGTTCGCCAACTCCCCCCTCGCACCATCAGTACCACTCTCGATCATCATCGCCCCTTGGGCATACTGCCAGTGGGGCCTTGACTTCATCGACAAGTTCCCAATAGTGCCGAGACAGCTCAAATTTGCCATCGTTGCAGTGGACTAAAACACCAAGTGGGTCGAGGCCGAGGCTGAGGCTTTAGCCACGATCACGGTTTCCAAAGTCGTTAACTTCCTGTGGAAGAACATATATTGTCGCTTCGGAATCCCCGAGACCATCATCACCGACAACGGTGCTCAGTTCGATAACGATACTCTTAGGGAATTCGTTGGCCAGTATGCCTCCCCCTCTCACCCACAGACAAACGGCCAGGTCGAAGCTGTCAATAAGATAATCAAGCAGAACTTGAAAAAGCGGCTTGACGATGCTTCCAGACTTAGAAGTGAGATGGCATAGCCTCCGTTTCTGTGATTTCAAGAATGTACTCGACTACAATTCGGAAGCACTTCGTATCAAGTCTTTGATGGAATTCTGTGGGCAGAAAATCACTGATACGATATTGATCGAGAAGACTCTCTCTACCTTCCCCATCTCTGCATTGATGGTAGCCAAGAACTATCAGATTGATGTCAATGCTAGACGCATCACAAGATTTCATGAGCTTATTGGTGCCATGAACGTGGCTGAAAAGCACGATAACATACTTGTGAAGAACTATAACTCTAGACTCGTGGGAGCTAAGTCAATTCCGGAGTCTGATTATAGTCGCGCCCCTAAGAGAGATCACAAGGAGCGAAACCCTAAGGATAGGGATAATTCTCACCCTAAACAGGAAGGAAACCGCAAAGATAGGCGTGCATGAAACCATGGTGGTAAACGTGTGAATAGAGAGAGAGAGAGAGGTCAAGCCTCCGGTTATGGTGGTGACGCCACCAAGGAAAGAAACCGTCTCCAAAGCGCCTCGATCAAGGGAACCTGACCATAAAGATTCTTGTCTTAGATGTGGACTACCTGGACATTGGGCAAGGGTGTGTATAGTATCCCAGAATGTTGCAAACGCATGCAAGATGTATCGTGAAGCAAGGGAGGCAAATTACATGAAACAAGAATATCAAGATGGTGATCTCGATCTAAGGGTGGAAGACTACAAGGATCAAGACCCAGAAACTGGCGATTTTGATTAAGCCTTTTTATTTTCCAAGAGATGTAGGCAATTGCTATATTATTTTTGTAGTAGATGCCAATGGTTTAATCTTTCTTCAAAGTAGGCGTACTCAATAAAAATGTGATGTCTAGGGAGGTTTTGAGATTTGTGGTACTTAAGAGAGTCTTGCTCTACCGACATCTCTCTACTCAGCTGGTCACATTTGCGTTGGAATTACCGAAAGAAGTTAGACGGCTACCATTGTTTTGCATTAGCTAGTTTTTGGATTAGATTTTCTCTAGTAAAAGAGATTTTCTCTAGTAAAAGAAACAATGATGTAATTCCGTTGGCTTATTAATAAAAGTTGAGTTCTTTTCTTTATGACTCCTTTTTAATTATGAGTTTTTCTTTTGGGAATGGATTCTGAAGAACTACAATGTTTTGCGGATAGTGCGACTACGCACACCATTCTACATCATAGGCAATTATTCTTAGAGATGTTGCCTACACATTCCTCTGTGACTACAATGGCTAGGCCATCAGGTTTTGTTCAAGGACATGGAATGACCCAATTCCTATTGCCTAATGGCACCTTGATTAAAGTCGCATAACCTCTCTACGCTCCTAAGACAAATCGAACCTTATTGAGCTTTAAAGATATAAGAGCCAACGGATTCCATGTGGAAACGCATACTGAGAACGGAAAAGAGTTCCTTTGCATTACCTCTAATGATTGCGAACGGAAGCGCATCTTAGAGAAGCTTATGTGTCAATCTAGTGGACTTTATGTCACTACAATTCGACCAATTGAATCCAATAATGTCATAAGAGAAGATCTCTTGGATTCAGACACATATTAGCTTTGGCATGACCGATTAAGACATCCTGGTCGTGATATGATGATCTGTATACTAAAGACTTCACACGGACATCCACTCTTCAGAGTGAGAAGAAGCAAGAATAGAAAATTGATTCCCGGACTTAGAAAGACTGCAACAACCGCAGCCTCTGGCGCTACTGCTGTCCTGGGCTGCCATAGGGCTGCCCAAGTCCCTTGTGACAACGCCATAAATGGCGCCAACCATGGCCATGACGCCATGGATGATTCTCTCCATGGCCAAGACGCCATGGATGCCACTTTCCATGGTTCCAACACCATGATGGGTGATGTAGTCACACATTTTGGTTCCAATAGCGCTACAGACGCTCAGGCCCAACCAAAATCCTCATTGGTTGCTTCTAAGGCCCCTCGCTCATTTTGCAAAGCTTGTTCATTCGGGAAATTAAGACCAAGACCGTCCTACGCAAAGGATCCCAAAATACTCATTCCATTCTTATAGAGAATTCAAGGGGATATCTGTGGACCAATTCAATCATCATGCAGACCTTTTAAATATTTTATGGTATTAGTTGATGCGTCGACACGCTGGTCACATGTCGCACTGTTGTCCACTCGAAATGCTGCTTATGCTAAACTCCTCGCCCAGATTATCCGTCTACGGGCTCAGTACCTTGATAATCCTATTAAGTCAATTCGACTTGATAATGTTGGGGAGTTTACATCGAAAACATTCGATGACTATTGCATGTCACTAGAGATTGATGTAGAGCATCTAGTTCCCCATGTTCATACCCAAAATGGTCTCGCATAAGCCAATATCAAACGACTACAGCTGATAGCACGGACATTGGTTATGCGCGTCAATCTCCCTGTTTCTGCTTGGGGATATGCAATATTGCATGCAGCGATGCTAATTTGTCTACGACCCACTACAACCAAATCTTACTCTGCGTTACAGCTAATGACTGGGTACGAGCCTGATGTCTTGCACTTACGCATTTTTGGGTGTGCAATTTATGTGCCTATTACGCTGCCACAGCGTACTAAGATATGTCCACAACAACGAATGGGCATCTATGTTGGCTATAAATCTCCAACTATCGTCCGCTATCTTGAACTCTTAACAGGCAATCTCTTTACCACTAGATTTGCGGATTGTCACTTTGATGAGACAATCTTCCCATCGTTAGGGGGAGATAAGAACACAGATGTTCAACAGGAACGACAGGAATTGTCGTGGTCTATCCCCAATATGTCTCATCTCGATCCCCGTACCGCACAGTCCAAACTTAAAGTACGAAGAATAATTGAGCTCCAGAATGTAGCAGACACTCTGCCTGATGCGTTTTCTGATGTTGCCAAAGTGACGAGATCACACATACCTGCTGCGAACGTGCCTGAAAGGATTGAGGTCCCGAATATTGGACATAACGCCACCCCTGTGACACCAGGAGATGGCCCCATTGCCCAGAATGGCAATGATGTGGCATCTATGGCCGTAGGTCCTGCGAGGAAGCGTGGTAGACCAATTGGTTCAAATGATACTCGCCCTAGAAAGAGAGCGAATGAGGCACAAACAAATCCCTTGATCATCGATACTCAAAATCCATCCCATGAGAATGTTCCGGATTATGGTTATGTCCAAGAGACATCATTGGGGGATGCCTCTATGTCAGAACTTACCCCTGAAAACGTAGAGATCTCTGTGAATTACACTAGTGTACATGGAACGTGGGAAAGAAACTCTATCATCATTGATGATGTATTCGCGTATTCAGTAGCACGTGAGATTATTGAGACCAATGACATCGAACCACGCTCCGTTGATGAATGCCAACGTAGAGCTGACTGGCCTAAATGGAAAGATGCGATCCAGATAGAACTTGATTCTCTAGCGAAAAGAAAGGTATTTGGAAAAGTTGTACCAATACCGCCCAACACCAAACCAGTTGGTCATAAATTGGTATTCGTTAGAAAGTGTAATGAGAGAAACAAGATTGTAAGGTACAAAGCTCGCCTTGTGGCGCAAGGCTTCTCACAACGCCCTAGAATTGACTACGAGGAGACCTATTCTCTCGTAATGGACGTCATTATGTTCCGCTACCTTGTCAGTTTGGTAGTTTCTGAAAAACTGAACATGCAGCTTATGGATGTGGTTACTGTGTATCTATATGGGGATCTAGATACAAAAATATACATGAATGTCCCAAATAGACTTCAGTTACCCAAATCAAGTGGCCCTAAACCACGGAGCGCGTTTGCGATTAGATTGAAACGCTCACTATATGGATTGAAACAATTCGGACGGATGTGGTATAACCGTCTAAGTGACCACTTGTTTGGTAAGGGATATGTCAACAATGAACTATGCCCATGTGTGTTCATAAAAAGGACAAGTTCCGGATTTGCAATAGTAGCAGTTTATGTCGATGACATGAACATAATTGGCACCCTTAAAGAATGAAGAGATCGCTGAACACTTGAAATCCGAGTTTGTGATGAAAGACCTTAGGAGAACACGGTTTTGCCTCGATTTGGAACTTGAGCACCATAAAGATGGTATCCTGATTCATCAATCAGCTTATACCCAAAAGATGCTTAGGCGTTTTAATACTGACAAGATTAAGCCTTCAAGCACCCCAATGATCGTCCGTAATCTTGATCCAAAGAAAGATCCATTTCGTCCAAAAGATGAGGATGAAGAAGTGCTAGAGGCAGAAGTGTCCTACCTAAGTGCAATAGGAGCATTATTGTACTTAGCACAGTGCACAAGACCAGACATCTCATTCGCTGTGAACTTGCTAGCTAGATATACTTCTGCGCCAACACGACACCATTAGACTGGTGTTAAAGATATCTTTCGATACCTAAGTGGTACGATTGATATGGGCTTGTTCTATCCCTACAGAGAGAAGATGGATTCGGACTCATCAAGTGCTAGGGACACCATACATGGTGAACTGCGTTCCCTCTCCCCATCCCAAAATGATATAAGTGTTTTGGAAGGTTTTGTTGATGCTGAGTACTTCTCTGACTCACACAAAAGTCGCTCCCAAACTGGCTATGTATTCAACATGGGAAAGACCGCGATATCTTGGAAGTCTACAAAGCAGACCTTAGTCGCTACCTCTTCGAATCATGCAGAGATTATTGCTTTTCACGAAGCAGTTCAGTTCGTGAATGTATATGGCTTCAATCCATAGTTACGCATATTCGAAGCAATTGTGGTCTGAAGTCTACCACAGATGAGCCAACGAGCATTTATGAGGATAACGCTGCTTGCATTAAACAAATGAAGTAAAGCTACATCAAAGGCGACAACACCAAGCATATATCGCCCAAATTCTTCTTCAATCAGCAACAACAGAAGCTCTTCAATATCAAAGTAAACCAGGTTCGATATGAGGAAAATGTGGCAGACTTGTTTATTAAGTCATTGCCCAAATCCACATTCGATAAACATGTAGCAAGAATTGGCTAGCGGAAATTATCTGAACTCCCATGATCGTAGTCATCAGGGGGAGGCGCAGACATGAGGGGGAGATGTCTACATATAAATCTCGAAACGTGAAGGGCGTGTTGTGCTCTTTTTCCCCTTAGACCGAGGTTATTTTTGTCCCACTGGATTTTTGTTACTTGGCAAAGTTTTTAGCGAGCCAACAAGAGAAGCACCGCGTTTGGACGACACAAGGGGGAGTGTTCAACTAAATCCTTATTTGTGTCTGACCCAAACTCTAGGTTACTTGACCTAGTGGTAATAAGGTTTTAATTAGAGATAATCTCGAAGAATATCTTGGAGATATTCATTAATTGTATGATTACCTTTCCTTGTACAATTCAGATTCTATGCCTTGTAATCCTCTATATAAAGAAGTCTCTATTATCAATGAGAACACACAACAATTCTCTCTCAAATCTCGATTCCCTAAAACAAAATTTAGATATTTAATAAATATATATTCATTTGTCCAGTCTATTTGTATAAGTTTTAGATCTCTAATAACAACTTTATTCTTAAATGATACACTATCATATTAAATCCAAAGCCCAAAGGCCTGAGTCGGTGTTGAACAATTCTCTTCTGCTTCTGTTGGGGACTTTTTTTGTCAGAAAGTGGATGGAGGACTCTTCTGGAACTGTTTCTTGCGTTACATAGGGGTTCTTTGATGAAGAATACAAGCAGAATATTTTAAGTCAAGATTTGGAAAGTAGTTCAAATAAATCTAGGCTTTTATTATTAGGATTCTTTAAATTATTAGGATTATTTCTTTAGGATTCTTTAAGGATATTCCTAGTTATTCTAGAATTATCTTAGCCTCCCTATATATAGAGGCCTTTGTAGTCGTTTATTGGCAGATTTGAGTTAATAAAAATTGAAAGCTTTTGCTTCTCTCCAGGTTTGTGTGATGCAACCTAACCTTAGGTGTGATGCCTAAGTTCTCTGGGTGTGATGCCTAGAAACCCTACTGGTGTGATGCTGGTAGTTCTATCCCTTCTCTTCCTCAGTTTCTTATTCTAAATCCCTTTTCTTTCTAACAATCGAGACTGCTGCAAATAAACCCTAGTATTGCAATTCTTTTGCTACTTGTCCTGCATCATTCTTGTTTATCAGGTCCTTACAGCTTGTTCCAAACAGTTGCTCGGCTTGTTTTCCCATCAGTTTCAGTGTGGCTTCATTGTTTGGATCCTCGATTACAACAGACTCTATAACTATATATATAAGTATGGTTAAAGAATTGAAAAGGATATAGCAGGAAGTTTAAAATCTGAAGTGTGAGGCTGGAAATTTATTTTGAGAAGTTGCTTCATTATTTAGTTCAGCAATGTGTAGTAATAGATCAGTGAATAAGTGCAGTAAAAATAGTTCCTTTTTAGAGGTAGTATATATGATATTATGCAAAATTTGAATAGCATTGAAGAATGATGAGATTACCATGGAAGAGGTACTTGCATGCCATGCTCCAGACAAATTCTTAGATCGCTGTTTTCTTTGATTTTCAGTGAAAACTTTTCTTAGATCTATATAATTTCAGCTTCCTTAGGAACAACCATTTTAAAATAAATTGTACCAATCATTGGAGCAACTGTGACTTGCACAAAAATACAGACAAACAATCAGCACTGTTAAGGACCTACATAATGAAATCCTTTCCTTTTTATAATACCGTACCAATAAGAAATGAAAAGTATCCCATAATATAGGGATTTAGCAAAAAAATTAACTTACAGGTTCCAAGGGATAAGTTTCTGAAAATGGAGTAGCCAATCAAGAAAACACCACCCTTAGCTCTCCAGTTTGCAAACAACTCTAGTCTCCTCTCCCTGGAAAACAAAGCAAGGATACGAAGTGGTTAGAGAGAAGCTTGTATTATGGGTATATAATTTCAGCTTCCTTAGGAATAACCATATTAAGATAAACTGTAACAACACTGGAGCAACTGTGACCATAAACCCTAAATCTAAAATACTTTCCTCAATCATACTCTCTGATTACTATGTTTGCAAAAACATGCAAAATATTGATAGAGATGCAACTTGAAAAACAGTAGCTCATCTTGAAGCAAAATGAAGGTATACCTGAAAATAAAGTGGCTAATCTGTTGCTTAGAGTCTTTGTTTGTACCTGCAAGATGAACATCATAAATAATTAATGAATGGATAACTATTAAAAAGTGTTAATATTCTCTTAAGCCGCTAGGTAAAGCAAAGATCAGTACATACATGAGTATACTGGAGTAGCTATTATGCAGAAATAGAGATATTAATGCAAACTAAGATAACAAACATGTACCATGAAATTTCTGTCATAAGTTTGTAATTCCAAATTATGGACAGATACGTTTAGAATACATTTTGTAAACTTTTAGCATTCAAACGTCAATATATGTGTATGAAGTAATTTACTTGGTAGTAATTAAGTTCAATTATTCCCACTACCTCATTTTTACAGACCACAATTCATAAACCTTACTGTCAAACAGATTTGGATCTCTTTACTATCGAATAAAAGATTCGTGGATTCGTTGATTGTAACATGCTCATAGGTTTGGAGAATAGAATCAAAAGTAATTTTCTACTTTTCTAGTAATGAAGCTCAGTTGTTCCACTGGCTTATCCCTACAGCCAAAACTCGTCAACTTCAATATCAAAAACCTGAAATTTTCATCATTCTAAAATATATACTTACCATTCTGAGCATGACAATAAAAGGGAACCTGGCTTATCCCTACAGACCAAAACTCATCAACTTCAATATTAAAAACCTGGAATTTTGGTCCTGGAGTGAAATGACTCTCCATTCTGATCAGCTATTCTCATTATTAACGATATGGAATTTTCGTCATTATGCTCACCTTTTAAGAAGAAAAAGTTGCCTCTTTTTGACCTTTGAACCACCACGTAAAAGGAATTGGTGATATCAAATGGCTGCAGCTTCTTATTGTGGTTTAAGACTATTCCCCTTCTATCTTTGATATACTGAAATTCCTTAACCTGTATCCGAAGACAGTAAATTGTATATTTGTTGGTGGGTGTGTGTTTTTTTTTTTTTTGGGGGGGGATGAAATTAATAAGTACACTAAGCAGCACTACAAACTGAAGAACAGCATATACCAGAAGAAAATTTACAAATGAGTTGTAGACCTATTCTGATAGTACCATAAGCCAAAATGAAGAAAAAATGAAAATAATTTTCAAACCAAGACCATGAATCACTCCATAAACCAATTTTCCAAGATGGAACAACCAACCTCTTCACAGTACCGTGAAATTAAACTCTACAGGCAAGCAAATGAACCCACAGATCAACAGTTCAATGCAAACACCGACTCATAATCGTTATGGGAAATTGGGTGATGTATTAGTTATTGTTTACCTGAAAGAACTTGATCATTGTTGATGCAGGGGCAAGATGGTTGTAGTCAACCAGGAAGAAACGGTGCATTGGAATGCGTGGAGGTAGCTCGGGAGCATGCCTGATGATGGTCTTGGAATTGAAATTGACTTGTCCAGTGTTGCACAATCTTGAAAGAGGATTGGCTATGACTTGTTAAGAAGACTTATTTCGAAAGTGGTTCTATTATACTACAGTATGCTTCTGTAACAGATCCTTCTATTGCATTGTTCTATGTAGGAGGAAGGGGAGATAAAAAGTACATGTTAGCTGAATGATGGTAAATTGTAAAGTATAATCTTGAGTTGCTGGTATAATTAGATTGCAATATGATTGGTAGTTCTTACATGTTCATCAACTAAGACAAACTGCAGACAATCATTTTTTGCAACAAGTTGGTATTTCTTCGACCTTCACACCCTGCACACTCGTACTTTTTCAAAGGCAGGATGTCTCGTATCCGGACGGTTCGCATTGTGACCTGTCAATAATGTAAGTATTTACTTATCAAAGAAAGAAAAAAAGGGACAGAAAATTGAAAAGAAATAAGAGGTGGGATATTAATTAAGATTAAAGAGGCAGAGACAATAAAAAATCATTTGCAATTTTTCCTTCTTTCTTTCTTATCCTAGCCACTCTTTCTCTACACACCACTGATCTAAATCAAAAATTTACTTGGCAAGTATGATGGACTCCTTTATGCAATCTGCTAATCATAAGATAAGAGTAATAACACCATTTATTGAAAACTTATGAAAGACGAACAATAAGGCAGTTAGGCTTAATCCTATGAAAATTCAGCCATGCTTATGCAATCTGTAATCATAAGAGTAATAACACCATCTAATGAAAATCTATGAAAGACAGGAAGGCAGTAGGGCTTAATCCTATGAAATTTTAGCCATCCTTAAGCAATATGCTAAATAATTCTCTGGCCTTATAAACGTAGACAACAGTAAGGCTTAATCCTATGAAATTTCAGCCAAGCAAGCCACTTTCAGTCGATAAGAAATGAAATAAGTACAGATATTTTTCACATAAATAGACAGAGATGATGAAACATTACCTTGTTCCTGCGCTTGAAATCAAGAAACTCAGACACAGCCGTTGCTTTCTCTGCATCAGTGGCTTGCTCCATGACCTGACAATTGAATTACCAAAAGAAAAATTGAGACAAAAAGATTTAAGGGGAATAGTTGAAGACACCAGTTTAACAAAATTACAAAATATTGTTACCTGCAAGTAAGGTAGTTCTTTTGTAATTACTACAACAGAGACTACATATTTAGAATGAACAATCTCTCTATCTACAATTACTGAAAGGAATCAATTAAAGAAAAACTTGAAGAGATTTCAATTTAGGGCTTTGAAGAGAGAGCAGCGAAGCAAAAACTGATCACCCACTGCACATAGAAACAGGTATTTAAAGATCCTGAATTTACAACAGAATGATCCAATTCAGATAGAATTGATGCTTGGGTTTCGAAGAAGATGACATGCATCCACAAAACGCAGCAAAGCAAAGCCAAAAAAAAAAAAATGCCTCAAAACTTCGACCGTGAAAAACCTCAAACGATCTGAGTATTTGGGAGATTCTTTCACTGCTGTTGATTTTGATGGCTGCGTTTGATGCTGCGAAACAGTGAATATGGATGTTGATAGAGGCTTCCCGAAGAGACTAAGAAATAAGGATTTTGCTTATATATTGAGGGGACATGGCAGGGCTGTAAGTCAAAGGAAAAACATAGGGTAAAATCGTCATTTCATCTCCCGAGTGAACAGTTAGGAATGGTGAACTCAGCTTGCGATGCTGCGGATATATTATTCATGCATTACTGAGGAATTTTAATTTAGCTTCTTGTCGGACCCTAAATATATTTTCTCCAAACCCCAAGTCCGAAATTTACTATCTTCTAATTCTCAGTTAACTGTTCATCGGCTTATGAACAGTGCCGGCGCGAGCCCAGCCGGTCGTGGCTGAAAAGACTATTTTGTCCCTGTGTCAGCTCTCTCTTGCCCGACACCTGTCTGCCTGCTTTCATCCCCGTGTCTTTCTTCTTCGCTTCACAGAGAGAGACAGAGAGTGGAGGGAATTCATTTTCTTGGACCACCAACCCTCAGGATTTTTGGCAAGATTACTTGCAACCGATTTGCGGGTAATTTCAGTTCTGATGTTGCATGTCATGGTTGTGTCTGTGTTTCTTCGATTTAGGGTTTCTTTGTTGGCTTTTTTTGGATTTAAAGTTCGTCAAATTTGATTTGTGTTGAAAGAGTGGGTTTTGGTGATGAGTTAAATTTGCAATCGGTCTTTTATTTGCATTTGAGGATTTTTGGCAAGATTACTTGCAACCGATTTGCGGGTAATTTCAGTTCTGATGTTGCATGTCATGGTTGTGTCTGTGTTTCTTCGATTTAGGGTTTCTTTGTTGGCTTTTTTTGGATTTAAAGTTCGTCAAATTTGATTTGTGTTGAAAGAGTGGGTTTTGGTGATGAGTTAAATTTTTGGTTTCACGTAATCTGTTTTCTCAAGCTGATAGACACGATGTTTTCCTTTTTTTCTCTTTGTTCTTGGCTGAGCTTTGTGTTTCTGTTGTTGATAGAGTGAAAGAGAGGGAGAGAATTCCAGAGAATATGTTCTGCATGTTCTCCGTGTGTGTGTTTTTGTGTTTTCCGATAATAGTAATAATCAAGAAACACGGAGAATGAAAGAATCTGTGGTTCTTTTTGAAAGAATTTTGATTTGGGGTTTTGGTGATGTCAGGGGTTTCTGGGTTATTGGCTTAACCTTGAGGTGGAGGTGTGTTGAGAAAGGCAGGAGAGCTGCTGAGGTGTGGCTTCAAACATCCAATTCTAGAGTAATTGTTCATGCTTGGAGACATAGATTGCTTCGACGTTCAAGGTTCCTTAATTCTCCTCTCTCAATTTTAAACTTTAAATTTTTAGAAACTTTTTGATAAGTTTTTTTTTTTCCTGAGATTACTAGAGGATGAATTTTTTTGAAGTTGTAACCTTTGAACATTTTAGTTCAATTTTAAAGCCATAGCCCGAGAGTAGAGTAGAAAATTGATATGAGGTGGTCTGCTGGTGTGAGATGATATGCTGTTGAGGAACTCTTCTTATGCTTGAAAGATGGTTTATGAAACAGGGTTTTGGTTAGATTGCTCTATGGGTTTGATTTCTGCATGTCTGACGATCTCCACATGATGCCCATTCTCTCTTTATCGTAAACATTAATCAGCCTTCTTTACTTGGTGATGAATGTGTCTACATTCGGGTGTGTTTTCTTTCTGCTTTCTTTGCAGCGAAATCATTCTTTTTTTTTCTTTTTTTTTGGGCTCTGTTTTGTCATGAAGAGAGAATGGGTAGATATGTGGATTTAATGATGATTATATGGAATTGCAAACTAGGAACCCACTAAGTTTTCGTAATGTTATATAAACAATTTTGTTGATTGAATTCCTATAGCACTAAGTTAAATGATTAACTTATTGGAATTGGATTTACATAAGGATCTGGTTTTCAAGATACACTCTCTAACTGGTTTCTGTTTTGCTTCTTTTCTGACTGAGTTTTGTGTATTGATTGTTTGATCATTCAGTAGAGAAGGACATATTGTATGGCAGGAGTAATATTTCATGGTGTTTGAAAGAAAAAAGTATTAGGAGTATTACTTACACAATAATGAACTTTCTATTGAAGTTAGTTTTGGTAGTTTTATGACTGGTTTGAGGATTTTATTGTTCTTTTGTTTGATTTTTACAGATTCTATGCAAAACATTTTAGGGGTTGTTTTTGCGCCACTGTTCTGTTGTCTGTTTTTTGGTGCTATATTCATCTCTTACTCTGATTCAGGTGAGTTTTGTTAGATCAGTTGCTGATTTTAGTTGTGTGCATGATCTTCAATATTTTCTTTTCTGTGTTAAGTTTATCATTTATATACACATGATAATGTCAGCTTCTTTAAATATTGGTTTTCCATTTTGAAGATTCTCGGAACAGTGTGCTCTGTGGTGTATATAAACAGATTATAATCGTACTACAACGTACTACGCCTATTGTGTACAACCGTACTACACAACATACACAAGGTAAGTAATTACAACAATATATTCCCGTGTATCTATTCCTAATAGGGAACGATGACTCACACTAACAAGTTATGGTACAAATTCAACTGTGGTTACAGAGAACAGAAAAGCAAATTAGGTACTGCAAAATCCTCATTAAGAAGGGAACATATCAACCAAAGCAAAAGGAGCAAACAAATCATGAGGATAAATGTTTTCATCTGTGCGTGCAAGGATAAGAAAGAGTTTGACATTTTCATTGGAATAGCATTTGAACAGTTTTATACTTTCGTTGAAATAGAAGCAGTAAGCTTTGGCTATGACATTTAATAGTTGTTTATTCTGTAAAATTTGTCTATAATCTGTTAACAAAACCTCCATCTTCAATTTGTTGTTACAATTGTTGGTACTTTTGCAGACCCAAGTAACAATAAGAAAGTATTGATAGCCTCCCTCACACTTCTGGCATATGAATTAGATATTCGTTAGTTTGTTTATGAGTTAGATATGAACAATATGTGATGCTAGATTTCCTTTGGATGGTTTTGGTTTTGGTTTTGGTGTTGTTTTTTTTTTTTTTGGGGCAAATTTGCATGGTTTTAGTCACGAATCCATTTTTAGTTAATACTCACATGATGCTCTTCTTAAGGTGAGAAACATAGATTTCAAGAATCAGAAACAGGGAACTAATGTTATTTTGGATAGAAGATCAGCAATCTGAATATGCAGAGTTTCTATATTGTCTATGCGCCATTTCCTAAATCACCTTAGATTATGTGTGCTGCATTATTTATAATCCCAATTTTCCATCTGTGAACTGTTGAACAATTGTTGCTGCTGCTTGCACTGTTTGTTCCTTTTGAAGATCCTGAAAAATAATCTCTTTGCATCTTTATTCTGGGTTGTCAGTGTTATTATGCAGACAGTTGACTTCTCAACTTATATATATATATATATATATATATATATATATATTGATGTTTAATTATAAACTTCAAGATACAGTCTGATCCTTCTTTGTTTGGATTTTAATTTTTGAAATTTTGGTTATTATCTTTGTTTGGTATCTCATGGGATTAGTTTGATGTAGAGAACAAATTTTGAGGCTGTGATCCTTTTTAAAAAAAAAATTGTTTCAGCTTTGCAGGTTGGAGATAGATGCAGGCTGCGTTGGATGTTCGATGAGGTCAGATGCACTTCTTTTTCCCTTCCTGCATAGATCAGTTTAGCCTATTTTTAGCATTGCACATAGGTCTGCAGTCCATTATGGTTCTAAGCAATAACAGACGTGCATGATTTGTTAACAAGAAGTTGACGCAGGAAATTCTAGACCCCTCATTGCAGTTTCCAATTTATATGTTGAATCAAAGTTTTCAGCCTATTTTTATCCTCATTTGGATTGCTGTTGGTGTTCTAGCTGTTTGTTCAAATATAAATTGCTGAGATTGCCTAAAATTTTTGCTTCTATGGTCAACAGATCCCTACAATCTTTCTCACCATCTTATCTTTTCCGCAAATTTTCATATATGAATCATATAAATTGCTTTGCTTTTCTTTCGTCTCTGGAGCAATCACATCTTTATAGCTTATGACTTCATAATAAATTATATGGCATTTTCAGGTTATTAATAACCTTATTCCAGGTCTTCGATCAGAATGCTTTCTTGATTCAAAAACTAATTCCCAGTACAAAACACCTAGATTTTATACTGATCCCCAGTACAAAACACCTAGATTTTATACATACCCAGTACAAAGATCTATGGTAGCAGCTAATCATGAATAAACATAATCCATCAAGATTTAACTTTATCTTTTATCCCTTTAAATAAAATTTTATTTTCAAATTCCATAATCATGTCATATCCTCTTAAACATTAATAATACATGGGTCATGGGAGGAAAACTCTAACCTTTTGAAGGAGGATTGGGTTCTCTGAGATGCCTCAGTGTTTCAGATGATGCCGATTTGTAATTATCTTATTGTTAGTTTTTAATTTGTAAATAATTTCCTTCCTTTTCTCCTGTGTATCCAAAATGTGAACTTCAAGTCTAAGAAGTCAGAGATTCCTTGCACTAGAAATGTGTATTTGCATTCAGAATTTCATGTGCATGTAAATCTGTTGACTATGATGAATATCTATCTTATATATTTTAGAAAGTCTTCATATTTACTACATAAGTTTGTGCTAATGGCTACAGAACTGATGCAAAAAAGTTGGAGGAGTGGGTTCGACCTCAGACTTCCACTTCGTTGAATGAGATAGCTTAACCAACATATATGACCTTCCAAGAAGTGGATGCAAACAGACTGACACAAATGATCAGATTTAAAAAAGTTTCAACCGCAAGTGAAAAGTCAAGACTGCTTTGTGCCAAGTTGGAATCAATACAAGGCATATGATCATATTTTGTGGTCAAATTGTAGAAACCTGTTACAGGTTACAGTGCAAGTAGAAATAGCTGGTATACAAAACATCAGAAAAATGATTGACCAGACTATTAGATAAATGAGCAACATCAAATCCCAGTGGGAACCACAACCCAGCTGATTTGTGGTGACCAACACCGACACCTCTTTTCAGCAGACAGATTAAATGTAGCTGGGTTAGCCTATAAGTAGAACAATATATTTTTGACAAGCTGTGTCAACAGCAGTTGTATTGTATATTTGCACAGTATCAGAACATTCATATTAATGGTAATGTTAGCTGCAAACATAAGTCTCTAGCCGTCCAAAGTTACAGATTTTGTTTGAAAACCCGCAGCAACGCGCGGGTACCTATTCTAGTTCGTTCCTAAATTAAAATTCCTCAGTACTGTGCATTGTGCAAAACAATAGCTCATATTCAGGGTTTAGAGTTTAGGGTGAAAGGTTCAAGGTTTTCCAATCTTGGATGATCATAAGGCAATGTTGACTAATTGTTGCAATTACATGACAATCCAATAAAACATCAAACAGTTGTCACCAAACAGTTGTCACCAATGCTTAAATGCCTGACTGCCTACAGATAACTGCATAGATACAAATTACTTTAAAATCACTTGAACAGAAATTTTTAGTGACACAAATTTCATTTAATAATCATGAATTCAAGAGCAGAGCTCCAGAATAACAAACAGAAAGTCGTAACAAAAGGTAAATTTGTTAACTTCCCCAGAAAAAACTGAAGTGCTGCCACTTAAATAAAGCATTGCAAACAAATGAGCTCAATTTGAGAAAGTACATTATCTTAACAACAGAAGCTCCTGTAACAAACTTCTGCCCAACTTCTCTGAAGCATCACTAAGCTTGACACCTGAAATGTAATCAAACCTATCAAAATAAAACTATTACAATAGAAAACCAAAAGATGGAAGACAACAGACTACTCACCAAGAAGCTACAGCCGTGATATGTTCAATAACAACTTTCGGTCTCTCCTACGGAGAAAGGAAAAAAAAAAAAACAGCAAATGGAGTATGAATTATTCCGTATCACCATATTCATATGAAATGCAAACATGGAAGAAAAGAATTCTGTAAAATGAAGACAATTTAAGGAACATTGATATATACTCACTATCATTTTATTTGAAACCCCAGCACTTGGCACTTTCTTTTCAGCCAAATAACTCAAGAAGTCATTACCAAGTCAAAATGATCATAAAAAAGAAACAGAATTTCCTAAAATATTTTGCTGTAATTCTAAGCCTCCACTGTATGAAAGAAACTATAGTAAATTGTAATTGCTTCTACAAAGAAAAGACCTAATTCTTGACTAAATTTGGTATCAAATGGTCACCGTGATCAGGAGAGCACACAAAAGTCAAAAACAATTCAGGGTCTACATGATATTTCCAGATTACCAGATTACAAAAAGTGGAATAGAGACCAAAAGGGAAGCCACTGCTAATACATTTGACTGATTATATATATGATACTTAATTGACTGATTATATACATGATATTTCCAGATTACCAAAGGTGGACATTATTTTTGTCATTTTTTTCCAGGCCAAAAAGAAACCGAACGTATAGAGATTGAAAAATACAGAATAGAAAACATAAATTTGTGTCAAATTATTGAAAGTGAGCACATGAAAGAAATTTCAAAATTCTATCATAGAGAAATAAGTGATTGCAGAGAACCAGAATAACCACAGATTAAAGAACGTGAACAACAGTTAAATTGTAATTTCCACAACAAATAGGAAAACTGGTGCAACAGAAACACGACTAACAAAAAGCAAGGGCTTTATGCCACATATAATAGAGGTACAGAGTTCGCTCAAAACTAAGTAGCTTCAGTTACCTCTTCAACTGTGGCAGATACATCCTTTGTGTCATTTGTTGTCATTGTTTGAATCCTTAGGGGATGCTCACTGCCAATAGCCACATTTCCAACCACCATTGTCCTTGTCTTTCTTTTGACAGTTTTGTGTATGGATTCACAATACTTTTGTCTGGGAACTACTTTAAAGACAAAAACAAAAATTTAGAAAAAATGACCCAAAGAGGAAGAAACACGTATATAGTTATGCTGATATCTACTAACAATTGCATCCTATCTGCTTAGCTAAATGAACGGAGAAGTAAACGATAAAGCAACTACTACCTAATATCCCATTCAACTGATGGGAACATATCAGCCTAATCTAACCAAGGTGAGGCTTAGTTCTACAAATCTAATACAATTACTTGGTTCACTGAGACAATTATTTAATTCTCAAAAGGCTTCTACTTTTCAGAAATCAGAATGTTTTGGGAGTTACTATGTAGTTTTCTATAGACAAATATCCAATGAAAGTAAGATCTTTTCCTACGCCATAAGATCTTTTCCTACGCCATAAATGAATTATTGACCAATTGTAAATAAACTAATAAAAGCATTGACAAAAACGACAACTTCCACCTTAGCAAAACTGATGGGGAAAAAAAAACCAATTTTTTTTTTGAAGCTAAACTTTCTTTAAGGCAGGAATAAGCATTGCCAAACTTCTTGTGCTAAATAATCCGATCGAATAAAAGTAGCAGAAATTAAAGAACGAAAGCAAAAGTACCCAATTGAAATCAAGACGGAAAGTTTAGTGTAGATGAATGGCAACGCAGATGCTGATTGAGCTAGTAATCCATCAGACAGGTCTGCTACTGTTTTCTGTTGTTTTTTTGTTATGATCTTATTATTTGTGCTGCGAAAGAAGTTATAGTGGCAGAGTTATCCACTAAACTCAGTACAGGGGACTTGCTGAACCAGTTATAGTGCACATGAATTCTCATGCAGCATAGAACCAGGCGACTGGTAGCTAAATTATGTAACTCTCTATTTCATGTAATCAGATCATTTAAAGAGATTCAAGTATTCAATCTTAACTCTACTCGAATCTTATTAAAAACTTAAACTCAGATAGGACATCATGCCTGTATGCACTTTTCCTCACAACTCTTAGGGCCGGGATCAATTATAAGCAGTTGTAAACCAACCTAATTTTACATATTTCATCATTTTTTATTTTATTTCATTTAGGATTTTAGATAATGCAGCACAAAGCAAATAAGCTTTTTGTAATCACATTTATGTAAATCTTTAATTAAACATGACTCTGATTACCTGTGAACTCCAAACCATTTGCCATTCCCCTTCTTGGAATTCCGATTCACCTATATTTTGATTTAAGGAGATAAACTCCTCGATTACCTGCAGTATTGATATGGTAGCCAAAAACCATATCAGCAAAGAAAAGTTTCTTTGACATACAAAGTACACATTTGAATTCATAAATATTACCTCTTTAACTCTTGTACCAGTAGACATGGTTGACAATAGTCTTTGCCTAAGTTCAGCTCTCTTTTGCAGAACAAATGTTGTTCCCTGCACTACAAAGTTATTTGTCGATATTCTTAGCTAGGAGCAACTGAATTTTAGTTTTAAGTAACTATATATCACTATATGGTCAGATAAAATAAAGCAGTAAACAGTTAGAATATGGAGTGTGCTAGCTAATCAAGTCACTATTACCTTATTTCTTCTTGAGATACGAAGATTGCCAGATTAGGACACATTTGTGGTATCCAACCAACCCTTTGCCTCATCTCCAAGAAGTCTGAATGACATTGGCTATGGGACCTTGAATGGTAAAAATTTAAACAAAAAGGCTGCTTTGTCAAATCGACAAAGTATCACTTTCCGTTTTTTATTGTTGCTTCTGCCTGTGCAAAAACAAAAAAAATTGACAAAAAAGGAGAAGAAATACGTACCAAATTTTTTATAAAACGCAAATAAAAAGTATTAAGCAGTTGAGGATAGCAAAGTCATACCTCTACTTTCAGTTCATCTATTGCATCAAAGCACTTTACAATATTAGATACAAGTTGATTCTTCGTCTGAAGATAAACTTCTTGAAATATGCTAAAGAAGTTCACCCCCACAAATGTTCACTGCCAATTATTTAGGCATCAAGCAAACATCACCACAAAGTGAAATCAAGTATTTACTTTACAAAATCGAAATTCTGGGTTGCGGACGTCCTCTTCAGAACCTCTTCCTATATATATATACACGCGTGTTTTAAGTGTTAACAAAATTGTGTAGTTGCCTCAATATTCAAATTCTGAAAAACAAAAACTGAAAACAATGCATACAAACTTCAAATTCCATAGCTGGTTTAACGAAGTTCAAATTCTGAAGAACAAAAACTCCACCTTGAAGTTGTTGTAATGAATGATCCAGATTCCAAACTATAGAGCAAACAGAAGCTGTACAATGTAAAAAGTAATATCATTTAAAATTAAGAAGAACAAATAATTGAATAAATATTACAGCACATAAAAATTGACAGAACAATAGTAACAAAACGTTTTCAGTGGAAATCAAACCTGTTCCTCTCCTTTTCAGCACAATTCTATTTTCTCAGATTGTCGGTTGAAGCATGTTCATTTCTTCGTCCTGTTTTTGCCAAGCCAAAAGCTAGACTTGAATTCATGCAGAACTTTTTAAATCATGAAATCCTTAAAATGTTGGTTATTGAAAAACAGTTTTGGGATTCTTCAACCACAAAAGAAAAATTAAAAATAAAAAGAACTTTGAGTATATAGGAATATGGAAACGGATTAAACCAAGAAATGGACTTACTTGGATCATTGAAAGTTGGCTCAACTCCTTGGATATATGTAGTTCTAGCTCGATGCATAACATGGATGTTTGAAGGTTCCAAAGGGACAGCATGATTCGAAAACTTCCTGAATATCAGCTATCTCTCTCTCTCTCTCTATCTCTTTGTGCAAACAGATCTCTCTATCTCTCTATGGATCTTTCAGAGATTGCTCTATATCTCTCTCTGGATCGTTTTTCTCCATCTCTCTGGATTGTTCTCTATCTCTCTGGATCGTTTTTGATAATATTAAACTGCAGGAATGGCGGCAACCAGCAATTGAAGAAACAATGGAAGGGCAAAAACGTCATTTCACCGTGAACAGTGATGAACAGTCAAAAATAGTGAACCGCCCTTTAGTATATTTAGAATGTCGTCATTTCCTCTCCCGAGTGAACAGTTAGGAATAGTGAACTCAACTTTAGATAAATGTATAATTGTACAACAGCAACAAGCACATATTACCAATATTTCCCCAACAAGGCAACAGTATGGTGCCAAGCTTTTGTCTCATACATACAAGAATTCACAATAAAAGCTAAATACCTGTCAAGGGAATGCAATCACCAAATTACCGTTTCAAGTTTTAGACACTTAAATCAGTCTCACCAGTGCCATTTCTAAGTATTCAAAACCTATTGCAACCAAATTAATAGTCACTCACCCTGGCGTTTGCTGCTTTAATGTCAGTACCAGTACAAGGGGCATTCTTTTGAAGAGGGAATGAAATCACTGAGGCATACTTTCTTTCTTTTGCTGTGCCCTTCTAGATGATCCAAACATATGCATCTCCCCTGAAAAGTTTGCATGCCCAACTTAAACACCAAATTTGATAGAGGAATAAATCATATTGAATTTCTCCAACAAAAGCTAAAAACTACAACAGCACAGTTCAGGGAGCCGAATACAGATGCTAATTAATTTTGAAATTACAATGAGTTTATGAGTATTGCTTGCTCGGTGGGAAATTTTGTGTGAACATAGTCAACATACCACTAAAACTAGCATCAGTATCAACATACTACAATGAGCAAAAATGTAAACAAAAGCAATTACAACTAAACACCACACATCGAGGATTATGTCATATCAATGAGTTTCTTTTTTTAGTGTTGGTGATTCTCAGTTGCAAAAACAAACTAATTACATGAAATAACTAACCTTTGATCACTACTGCCATCTCTTCAACCAATCTTTTTCCTTTCATGCAAGCCAAAGTCCTCTGCTTCTGCTACTTCTCTCTTTCCACGCCATAATTCACCCAGCCAGTAAAAGCAGCTGCTTAGTGGCCCTAACAACCCTCTTCCAGCCAACGACTCCTCCCCCATCAATTCTTTCTCTTCTTTTCCCTCACTCTCTGAATTTGGCACCACCAGACCACTGTGGCTGCCCAACTCCGATATCTCCCCATCGTCAGAGACTCTGGTGACTCTGTCTCCTTCTCTTTCTGTTTCTATCTTTCTCAAGGACGTAGGGCATCCAGACAATGACAAGCAGCGGGATCCCTCCCCCTCCTCCTCTTTTTTATTCTCGGTCTTTGGGTCTGGTAACAGCTCCAATGTTTGGCACGTGCCTCTCCCGTCACCCGACTCCGATGACTCTGCCGCCCACCCTATTTTCCTCTTTCTTATTTCCAACTGGTCCGGAAAGAAAGGTGCGCAAAGCGCTGACACCCCTCCTGTAGCACAGCAATCCTCCCTCTGCTGCACCGCATCCTCCATTCTCTGGCCATCCACATGAATTATGGGCTGTGTCACGCTATTTTGCATCTCCTCATTATTAACATAAACTAAACGAATACCACCGCTACTGGTAAAGCAATCTTCTGTCGGACAATAAGTTCCAGTTTCTACTACAATCTTAAATGTATCTAATCTATCTTCTGCAATCCAGCCATATGCAGGCCATGGCAAATATCCCATGAACAGATGATCTGACTCTAGAAATCTGTACTGCCGGCTGAGCAAATCAAAATTGAAGCAGTACTCACCATGATTTCCTTTTGATGTCCAATAACATCTTCCATACATATTATATACATCATGACGAGCACCATTGAATTTAATAACAATGCATATAGCAAATCCTAAAAGCTTTTTATTGAAACTATTCAGTGATCCATGGAAAGTTACGGGACGTCCGGTATCCTGAAGATTGAACCATTCTGGAACTTCACTTCCAGGAAGACACATGCTGAAGCTTAGAGATCGCAGATGATTACCCTATACAATGAAAACAGCTATAAACTTAATTTCGGGATTTGTATGTGTTTACATTTCAGAGAGAGAGAGAGAGAGAGAGTAACCTGGTCTAGAGAATGAGTTTCAACAATATCTCTAAATAATTTTGCTTGTTGCAGCTGGAAGCAATTAGAAAATCTGAACTCTAGCCGTCCACCATTAGTCTTTGGTGTTGAAACTGTTTCCAAAGCTATGCAATCATGCGCATCTATGTAATTTATATTCGATGAAAGTTCTGGTATTGATTTCAGCCTCTTGCAAGCTTCCAATTCAAGATGCGTTAAACAACCAAGTCGATTCATTGTCATAGGGAGGCTCTCCAAATTGTTTTTGCACAGGTTTAATGTTTTCAATGAATACAAATGAGCAATACCATCCAATAACTCCAACAGATTGCAGCCACTTAAATCAAGATGTAGCAGAACAGAGTAACTACAATATTCTTCCATTGATGATGGCCATGCTGACAATGGTGCCGTCATCTCTTTCCATCCAATACATGATAATCCGCCACCTCCAAGCTTTCCCAAACGTAGGATAGAGAATGGAAGTTGATTTATACCACTATATCCTACGTCAAGAACCTTTAAGAATTCTAAGTCCCCAAATTTCTCAGGCAAGTTATGAAGTATTGAGCACCCAGACAGATCCAGATGTGTAAGGTCTGCCAAATTACACATACTGTCAGGAAGAAATTCAAGGCTTTTGCAGTTCCGCATGCTTAATATTTTAATCCCTGGAAGTAGATCAATTGATGAGGGCAGTTCTTTAAGTGCGGTCCGATCTAAACGAAGCTCTCTCAGCTCCTTCATGATTCCTGAAAAATCCGGAAACTTTTCAAGATTTGAGCAACCATCGAGGTAAAGGGTCTCAAGAGAACGCATATGAATGCTGGTTGATAGAGTCTTAAGTTCTGTGCAACCTGTGAGATCCAAATGTGTAAGGTGTGCCAAATTACAGATATTGTCGGGAAGAGAGACAAGGCTTTTGCAATTCCGCATACTCAATACTTTAAGCCCCTCAAGCAGATCAATTGATGAGGGTAATCTTCTAATTGCGGTCTCATCTAAACCAAGCTCTCGTAGCTCCTTCATGATTCCTGAAATCCCCGGAAACTTTTCAAGATTTGTGCAGCCATTGAGGTTAAGATACTGAAGAGAACTCATATGAATGCTAGTTGATAGAGTCTCAAGTTCTGTGCAACCTGTGAGATCCAGATGTGTAAGGTGTGCCAAATTACAAATACTGTCTGGAAGAGAGACAAGGCTTTTGCAATTCCGCAAACTCAATACATTAAGCCCCTCAAGCAGATCAACTGATGAGGGTAATCTTTTAAGTGTGGTCTCATCTAAACAAAGCACTAATAGCTCCTTCACGATTCCTGAAATGTCCGGAAACTTTGCAAGATTTGAGCAGCCATTGAAGCTAAGAATCTGAAGAGAACGCATATGAATGCTGGCTGATAGAGTCTTAAGTTCTGTGCAACCTGTGAGATTCAGATGTGTAAGGAATGCTAAATTACAGATACTGTCTGGAAGAGAGACAAGGCTTTTGCAATTCCGCAAACTCAATACTTTAAGCCCCTCAAGCAGATCAATTGATGAGGGCAGTTCTTTAATTGCTGTCCGATCTAAATGAAGCTCTCGTAGCTCCTTCATGATTCCTAAAATCCCCGGAAAGTTTGCAACATTTGAGCAGCCATTGAGGTTAAGAATCTGAAGAGAACTCATATGAATGCTAGTTGATAGAGTCTCAAGTTCTGTGCAACCTGTGAGATCCAGATGTGTAAGGTGTGCCAAATTACAGATACTGTCTGGAAGAGATACAAGGCTTTTGCAATTCCGCATACTCAATACTTTAAGCCCTCCAAGCACACCAACTGATGAGGGTAACCTTTTAAGTGCGGTCTCATCTAAACCAAGCACTGACAGATCCTTCACGATTCCTGAAATCTCCGGAAACTTTGCCAGATGTGAGCAGCCATTGAGGTTAAGAATCTGAAGGGAACTCATATGAATGTTGGTTGATAGAGTCTTAAGTTCTGTGCAACCTCTGAGATCCAGATGTGTAAGGTGTGCCAAATTACAGATACCGTGTGGAAGAGAGACAAGGCTTTTGCAATTCCACATACTCAATACTTTAACCCCCTCAAGCAGATCAACTGATGACGGTAGTTCTTTAATTGCGGTCTCATCTAAACGAAGCTCTCGTAGCTCCTTCATGATTCCTGAAATCTCCGGAAACTTCACAAGATTTGAGCAGCCATTGAGGTTAAGAATCTGAAGGGAACTCATATGAATGCTGGTTGATAGAGTCTTAAGTTCTGTGCAACCTGTGAGATCCATGTGTGTAAGGTGTGCCAAATTACAGATACTGTCGGGAAGAGAGACAAGGCTTTTGCAATTCCGCATACTCAATACTTTAAGCCCCTCAAGCAGATGAACTGATGAGGATAATCTTTTCATTGCGGTCTCATCTAAAACAAGCACTGATAGCTCCTTCATGATTCCTGAAATCTCCGGAAACTTTGCAATATTTGAGCAGCCATTGAGGTTAAGAATCTGAAGAGAACTCATATGAATGCTGGTTGATAGAGAATTAAGTTCTGTGCAACCTGTGAGATCCAGATGTGTAAGTTGTGCCAAATTACAAATACTGTCTGGAAGAGAGACGATGCTTTTGCAATTCCGCATACTCAATAATTTAACCCCCTCAAGCAGATCAACCGATGAGGGTAGTTCTTTAATTGCGGTGTTATCTAAACGAAGCTCTCGTAGCTCCTTCATGATTCCTGAAATCTCCGGAAACTTTGCAAGAATTGAGCAGCCATTGAGGTTAAGAATCTGAAGAGAACTCATATGAATGTTGGTTGATAGAGTCTTAAGTTCTGTGCAACCTGTGAGATCCAGATGTGTAAGGTGTGCCAAATTACAGATACTGTCGGGAAGAGAGACAAGGCTTTTGCAATTCCGCATACTCAAAACTTTAAGCCCCTCAACCAGATCAAATGATGCGGGCAGTTCTTTAATTGCGGTCTCTTCTAAACGAAGCTCTCGTAGCTCCTTCATGGTTCCAGAAATCTCTGGAAACTTTGCAAGATTTGAGCAGCCATTGAGGTTAAGACTCTGAAGAGAACTCATATGAATGCTGGTTGATACAGTCTTAAGTTCTGTGCAGCCAGTGAGATTCAGACGTGTAAGGTGTGCCAAATTACAGATACTATCCGGAAGAGAGACGAGGCTTTTGCAATTCCGCATACTCAATACTTTAAGCCCCTCAAGCTGATTAACTGATGAGGGTAATCTTTTAATTGCAGTCTCAACTATACCAAGCACTGATAGGTCCTTCATGATTCCTGAAATATACTTAAACTTTGCAAGATTTGAGCAGCCATTGAGGTTAAGAATCTGAAGAGAACTCATATGAATGCTGGTTGTTAGAGTCTTAAGTTCTTTGCAACCAGTGAGATTCAGATGCATAAGGTGTGCCAAATTACAGATACTGTCTGGAAGAGAGACAAGGCTTTTACAATTCCGCATACTCAAAACTTTAAGCCCCTCAAGCAGATCAATTGATGAGGGCAGTTCTTTAATTGCTGTCCGATCTAAATGAAGCTCTCGTAGCTCCTTCATGATTCCTGAAATCCCCGGAAACTTTGCAAGATTTGAGCAGCCATTGAGGTTAAGAATCTGAAGAGAACTCATATGAATGCTAGTTGATAGAGTCTCAAGTGCTGTGCAACCTGTGAGATCCAGATGTGTAAGGTGTGCCAAATTACAGATACTGTCTGGAAGAGATACAAGGCTTTTGCAATTCCGCATACTCAATACTTTAAGCCTCTCAAGCAGATCAACTGATGAGGGTAATCTTTTAATTGCGGTCTCATCTAAACGAAGCTCTGGTAGCTCCTTCATGATTCCTGAAATCTCTGGAAACTCTTCAAGATTTGAGCAGCCATTGAGGTTCAGGTGTTGCAGAGAACTCATATGAATGCTGGTTGATAGAGTCTTAAGTTCTGTGCAACCACAGAGATTTAGAACTGTAAGGTGTGCCAAATTACAGATACTGTCTGGAAGAGAGACAAGGCTTTTGCAATTCCGCATACTCAATACTATAAGCCCCTCAAGCAGATCAACTGATGAAGGTAATCTTTTAATTGCGGTCTCATCTAAGCAAAGCTCTGGTAGCTCCTTCATGATTCCTGAAATCTTCGGAAACTCTTCAAGATTTGAGCAGCCATTGAGGTTAAGAAACTGAAGAGAACTCATATGAATGCTGGTTGATAGAGTCTTAAGTTCTGTGCAGCCTGTTAGATCAAGATGTGTAAGGTGTGCCAAATTACAGATACTGTCGGGAAGAGAGACAAGGCTTTTGCAATTCCGCATACTCAATACTTTAAGCCCCTCAAGCAGATCAACTGATGAGGGCAATCTTTTAATTGCGGTCTCATCTAAACGAAGCTCTGGTAGCTCCTTCATGATTCCTGAAATCTCCGGAAACTCTTCAAGATTTGAGCAGCGATTGAGGTTAAGGTCTTGAAGAGAACTCATATGAATGCTGGTTGATAGAGTCTTAAGTTCTATGCAACCTGTGAGATCCAGATGTGTAATGTGTGACAAATCACAGATACTGTTGGTTAGAGAGACAAGGCTTTTGCAATTCCGCATACTCAAAACTTTAAGCCCCTCAGGCAGATTAATTGTTGAGGGCAGTTCTTTAATTGCAGTCTCATCTAGAAGAAGCGCTTGTAGCTCCTTCATGGTTCCTGAAATCTCCGGAAACTTAGCAATATTTGAGCAGCCATTGAGGTTAAGAATCTGAAGAGAACTGATATGAATGCTGGTTGATAGAGTCTTAAGTTCTGTGCAACCAGTGAGATGCAGACCTGTAAGGTGTGCCAAATTACAGATACTGTCTGGTAGAGAGACAAGGCTTTTGCAATTCTGCATACTCAATACTTTAAGCCCCCCAAGCAGATCAATTGATGAGGGTAATCTTTTAATTGCGGTCTCATCTAAACGAAGCTCTAGTAGCTCCTTCATGATTCCTGAAATCTCTGGAAACTCTTCGAGATTTGAGCAGCCATCGAGGTTAAGGTCTTGAAGAGAACTGATATGAATGCTGGTTGATAGAGTCTTAAGTTCTGTGCAACCTGTTAGATCCAGATGTGTAAGGTGTGCCAAATTACAGATGCTGTCGGGAAGAGAGACAAGGCTTTTGCAATTCCGCATACTCAATACTTCAAGCCCCTCAAGCAGATCAACTGATGACGGTAATCTTTTAATTGCGGTCTCATCTAAACAAAGTTTTGGTAGCTCCTTCATGATTCCTGAAATCTCCGGAAACTCTTCGAGATTTGAGCAGCCATTGAGGTAAAGGTTTTGAAGAGAACTCATATGAATGCTGGTTGATAGAGTCTTAAGTTCTGTGCAACCTGTGAGATCCAGATGTGTAACATTTGCCAAATTACAGATACTGTTGGTTAGAGAGACAAGGCTTTTGCAATTCCGCATACTCAAAACTTTAAGCCCCTCAAGCAGATTAATTGTTGAGGGCAGTTCTTTAATTGCAGTCTCATCTAGAAGAAGCTCTCGTAGCTCCTTCATGGTTCCTGAAATCTCCGGAAACTTATCAAGATTTGAGCAGCCATTGAGGTTAAAAATCTGAAGAGAACTCAAATGAATGCTTGTTGATAGAGTCTTAAATTCTGTGCAATTTTCCATATCCGAAGTTGAAAGCCCAGTGAGGTTGTTAATAGATGAGGGTAGTTCTTTAATTGCAGTCCCACATAGATAAAGCTCTTCTAGCTCCGTCATAACGTCTGCAATCTCTGGAAACTTTTCAAGATTTGAGCAGTTCGAAAGATGAAGGGCCTGTAGAGATTTCATATGAAAGCAGCTTGGGAGAATCTTAAGTTTCTTGCACCCCTCAACATCCAAGTGATTAAGGTTTTGAAGAGCAAAAATGGATGGATGAACCTCATATAAACTCGAACAGCGATCAAGATATAGTTTCTCAAGATTTATTGCCTGAGTCAAGTCAGGGATTTTGACAAGGTATTGACAGTGACTTAACATGATGACTTTCAGATTTTGCAGGGACTGCATTTAAAACACCGGGAAAATATGACTTAAGAACATGGGGCATATATAAATTTATAATTTTAAAACAAGAAAAAGATGTGTTGATTATTGTACCTTGACTCCTTCCCAAAGTTGTTGAATGTGACTACGACGCATGTCAAGTATAATAAGATTCTTCGGGATAAAAGTTGATGGCAAAGACTTAAGCGGGCATCCATGCCATAAGAGTAACCTCAATTCTTGAGAAAGAAACTCAGAGTCCCCCGTCAAGAGTTGTTTACAGCAATGAACTGAGAACATAGGCTTCTGCATAGGCTTCTGGTAGTCGTACGGAGAATGGTATATGTCGGAGAATGAATAATAGATTATGAGTAGTCTTAGCTTCGTCATTCTTACAAAGGCTCCAGTATTTATGCATAGGTCAACTTTTGAGTTCGACAAGTCTAGCATTAAGCATTCAACTACATCCGTAGCCTGCATAACCAATAGCAAATTACATGGTAGTGCAAAATTCTAGAACAACATAATAATAAAGTTAATACAACATTCCCATGAACTTGATTTTGGTCAAAGTTGAATCTTTCTACCAAAAATTATGTACACATATGACATGGAAAAGAGCTAGAGAATGATCATGATTGAATATCTCACCATATTTTGAGTCAATACACGATTAACATCTTCATAATTCCACAATCTACTGCGCTTCCCAGGTTCTTTAGTAGATTCTAGGCGGACGATTTCTCTACCCATTTCCTGTAGTAAATCATGCATGTTGACTCTGTTATTTGACAAAGTTATGAGTGCTCTGTCAACTAGATTTTTTAATCCGATCTGGGGAAAGAAACCAGAACTCTCTAGTAATTCTGTTACAAAATCTTTGTCCCATTCTCTAAAGAGACATGCGATGTCTAGAAATATTTCTTTCTGTAGATCATCTAGTCCCTCAAAGCTTGTTCTCAGCACATCCATAATCTTCCTTTCCGGGATTTTCTTGATTTTCTCTAACAAGTCTTTCCACTGGTGTATACTTTTGTCATAAAGAGAAGCTCCCAAGACTTTAAGCGCTAAAGGCAGACCCTGAGCATACTTTATGGCTCGGTTTGAGAGATCACTATACTCTTTACTGGGTTGGTTTGTTCTGAAGGCGTGCTTCATAAACAGTTCCAGAGATTCATTACGATTTAAACACCTGGGCTCATATGTCTCATAAACTCCAGCTAGTGATTCCTTATCTCTAGTTGTTACAAGGATTCTACTTCCAACACCAAATGAATGAAAATCTCCAAGTAAGGCTTCAATTTGGGAAAACGTTTCCACATCATCAAGAACAACTAAAACTTTTTTCTTACCTAGCCTTTCCAGTATCGCATTGGAACCGTCATTGAAAATGTCTACACTCTGCACATTTCCCTTCAAGATCATAGATAGAAGTTCTCCCCGCATTTGTGCTTCACCCTTCTTCACAAAACCTTCTTTCACATTATACAAAAAGCACTTGTGTTCAAATTGATGAACGAATTTGTCATAAACAGCTCTAGCTATGGTTGTTTTGCCTATACCACCCATACCCCATATTCCAACAACACCAACACCATTCTTCACACGACACAACCGCAAACTCACTTTCTTAATGTGATGATCCATTCCAACGAAATTGTTTGCTAGACTGGAGGGTCGGGGGATGTGAATCCATTTTTCTAATATGTCTCCTACAATTTTCTCAATAAGCTCGAAGTCATCCCTGGAAAATTTGAAAAGAGAGTGTTTGTAAGTAGTCAGAGCAAGACATACCGTCTCATACAACATTGATCCATGTCCGCTACAATAAAAAGTCAACTAAATAGATTGAATTAAAACAATTCAATCCAATTAAGTCAAGTATTTTCCAAGTTAACTAGCACATATTCAGACCAAAAAAGAAGAAGATGAAGAAGTTAACTAGCACATCGCGAAGACACGAACTGGGTAGAGTTGAGTTATTTATAATCTATACACTGAACTGGGATCTATCGTTCTATACTGCATAGTTGTAAAGAATAACCAGGTCGGAATCTTGAAAGTGCAAAAATTGTAAGAATTCAAGTAAAGAGCTAAAGGGCAGCATATAGAATTAACTTACTTATACTGTCGCGAATCCCAGCCAGATAGATCCGTGATTCCTTTTACTGCAGTTTTCCAGGTCTCCAATTCTTCCTTGTCGAGGTTAGGATTTTGTTCATGTTTGTCAAAAGCTTCCCCAAACATTTTTTTCAATTTTCGAATATCGGAGGGATCTACTTCATAGAAAATGGGCACCACCATCTGCTGCTTCTTATCCATGCATTCCATGATTTTGACGAGCTCTTTTAAGCACCAAGTGGAAGTGGCATAGTTTTGAGATAAAACTACAACCGAAATACTCGATTCGTCAATGAAGTTCAGTAGCTCGGAAATTTTGTTGCCTTTTTCGAGCTCTTCAGAATCGATGAAGGTGTAGATTGTTTTCTGTTCTAAAGCTTTGTAAAGATGGCAAACGAAGTTTTTGCGAGTGTCCTCCCCTCGAAAACTGAGGAAGACATCATACTTGCAATGACCACCAGAAGAATATGAAGATGAAGAAGCGGCCATTATTAGAGAAACGCCAACAAGATCAAAGCTAGAAAAACGATCGATTATGAACGTGAACTGCTCGTCTCGTTCTATTAGACAAACGAAAATCGCAGTCTGCGAGTCAACTCGTCAAGAGTCGTAGTCTGTCAAAACGTGTTCGGCGGTCATTGGTAATTTGGGGATAAGGGGGACCCAGTAATCCTATCCTCCAGTTGAGATCGTGCGTTTTTACTTTTCAAGGGATTGGGCCTGTGAATACTTGGGCCGAAATGCAGAACTTGTATTTGTTTGAATGTGAGCATGGCCCATTAATGATAAGTGTAAGGCTGTATTTGGTATGGCCGTGCTTTTGTGGAAAGTTGACTTCTGTGTTTGGTATGGCTGTGCTTTTATGGAAAGCTGACTTCTGTGTTTGGTATGGCTGTGCTTTTATGGAAAACTGACTTTTGCTTATTTCTGAGAATAAATTGCTGAAAAGCAAAGTAGCTGAGTGTTTAGTAAACTGACTTTTTATAAGTGTTGTCAGTGACAAAAGCAGTGACAAAGTATTTGGTAAACTCAAAACTAGTTTGTGCTTTATATTTGTAGAATGACCAATTTGAACAAGAAATGCCCGTAAGTGTATATTTGTTAGTTATGCTAACTTCCAGAAGGGTTATCGATGTTATGATCCTCTTACTGGCACTATACATGTCTCTCTTGATGTTGCTTTTCGTGAATCCGAGCCTTATTACTCAAGGGGAGCTTCTCAGTCTTCCCTTCAGGGGGAGAGAAGTTGTGAAGGGAATCCTCGTTCTATTATTGATTTTGACGCCTTTGAAGACTTGGAAAATTTGGAGGAACAATTTGAAGGTAGAAATTCTGAAACAGAAAATGCAGTTGCCGAACAGAGCATTGTGAATTCCGAAACAGAAAATGCAACTGCCGAACAGAGTGGTGTGAATTCCGAAATAGAAAATGCAACTGCCGAACAGAGAGTTGTGAATTCTGAGACAAAAAATGTAACTGCCGAACAGAGCATTGTGAATTCCGAGACAGGAGAGACGACTTTTCTGGATAGTTTGAATCAAAATCAAGACGTATCTGAAGCTCACACACAAGATATTCCCCCTTCTGCATCACCAACTGAAGATCCCGGTCATAATGATCCACCTCAGGTACCCCTAAACTTAAATGAGTCTTCTTGGTTAGAAAGTGTCAAACCTAGGAAATCACAAAGGGTTACCAAGGGAATTCCTAAGAAACAATATGAACTAGATATCAAAGCCAAAGCTAAATACCCTATAGCTAATTTTATGTCTAACCATAGGATTTATGGGTTGCATGCACTTGTTGTTGATCAATTATCTACTGTATCTATTCCTAGTAACGTGCAGGATGCATTGATGGATCCAAAATGGACAAAGGCGATGAATGAAGAATTGGAACCTCTTCAAAAGTATGCAACATAGGAGCTAGCAGTACCTATGCTGGTTGGAAAGAAGACTATAGGATGTCGTTGGGTATTTACTGTGAAGCTTAATGCAGATGGAACTATTAGTAAATACAAGGTGAGGTTGGTTGCCAAAGGATATAAACAACACTATGGGATTGATTATGAGGAGACTTTTGCACCTGTGGCAAAGATTAATATTATCCAGATTCTAATCTCACTCGCAGCAAACAAAGATTGGCCCTTGCACCAGTTTGATGTGAAGAATGCGTTTCTTAATGGGAATTTGGAAGAAGAAGTGTGCATGGATGTGCCCCCAGGTGTTCAGAATTACCCAAGTGACGTTGGCAAGGTGTGTAAATAGAGGAAGTCTTTGTATGGCCTGAAGTAGTCTCCAAGAGATTGGTTTGGAAGATTTTCAAAGTCCATGAAAGCCTTTGGATACAGACAGAGCAATTCTGACCATACCTTGTTTATCAAACGCAAGAATGGTAAGATTACAGCTCTTATTGTTTATGTTGATGACATGATTGTGACAGGGGATGATCCGAAAGAGATGAATGAATTGCAAAAGTATCTATCAAAGGAGTTTGAAATGAAGGATCTGGGACAACTGAAGTATTTTCTGGGTATTGAAGTTGCAAGGTCTAAGAAGGGGATTTTGCTTTCACAAAGGAAGTATGTCCTTGATTTACTTGCTGAAACAAGGATGCTGGACTGCAGACTAATGGAGACACCCATTGAGATAAGTCACATACTTGCTATTTATCCTGATCAAGTTCCAACTGATATAGGGAAGTATCAACGTCTTGTAGGAAGGTTAATTTATCTTTCACATACTAGACCTGATATTGCTTATGTTGTGAGTGTTGTTAGTCAATTTATGCATTGTCATAGTGAAGAGCATATGGATGCAGTCTTTCGTATTTTGAGGTACTTGAAGATAGAGCCAGGCAAAGGGTTATTGTTTCAGAAAAAAGATGAATTGGAAGTTGTTGGGTACACAGATGAGGATTGGGCTGGTGATAAAACTTATAGAAGTTCTACATCTGGGTACTTCACTTTTGTTAGAGGGAACTTGTCACTTGGGGTAGCAAAAAGCAGAAAGTCATTGCCAGATCAAGTGCAGAAGATGAGTTCCGCGGTATGGCACATGGAGTCTATGAAATGTTGTGGATTCGTAATGTCTTGAAAGACCTGGGTTACAAGCTTAAAAAACCTATGGATTTGCATTGTGATAATACAGCTGCGATTGAGATTGCACATAATCCAGTTCAGCATGATAGAACAAAGCATGTAGAGGTTGGTTGACCGTCATTTTATTAAAATAAACCTTTACAAAAAGGTTATTCTCTTTCCATTTGTAAACTCAGAGAAGCAATTAGCTGATGTTCTTACTAAAGGAGTGTCCAGGAATGTATTTGACAGCTCGGTTGACAAGTTGGGAATGCTAGACATCTATGCACCAACTTGAGGGGGAGTGTATAATCGCTGTAAATCTGTATGTAATTAGGATTTTATTTAATTAGGATATCTTGTAATTATGGAAAGTTTGTTTCCTATTAGAGTTAGACTACTCCTTTGTACTTGTATATATACCCTCATTGTGGGATGAATAGAATTATGGAATTAACCCTGAATTGAAGTATTATTTTCTACTAAAGTGTCTTCTCTTAATGATAATATAGATTCACGAAGAACAAGTAAGAAAGATGATGGAGATAGTCAAAAGAGAATTAGGTGAGAGAGGGATTGAAGTTGATAGATTAGGTTAATATAGTGGCACCCATGTAAATAAAATAAACAAATAGATAAGTTATGTAATTTTACATGTAAAATTTGTGTTCGGGCCTATATTGTAGTGCATGGGCTTAGGCTGGGTGAAATGGTTCATTGTATTCATATTTGCTCATCTAATGGACAGTTTTAAGGGACTGTGAGGGACAAGTGCATCTAAACCACATGTATTAAATATAAAAGCACAAATTATAATAACTTAAAACTGTGCATTTATTTTCAGCCGTTAGATTCACTTGTCCCTCACAGTCCCTTAAAAACTGTCTCTTAGGTGAGCAGGTCTTTCATTGTATTAATGAAACAACTAAATGTTGGAATAGTATTGTGAGGGGTCCTTTTTGAATTGAACATTGACTAAGCCAAAATCAACTCAATAATCCAATTTTTGGGAGGACTTTGTATGTGATTCTTATTATATGAAAAACAAATAAGGATTGGAAGAGCATGGTGTGGGAGCTAGAAACACACTGCGGTGAGAGAACTGGACGGGTTTTGGATTTTGGGTGTTTGGAAATTGATTTGAATGAAGGTTTTGGAAAATGGATGAAAGCTAGACTTATGCTTGAAGGCTTGATTTCCTATAGGTGTTTCTAAGTTTTCTGGGTTTTGCTCGATTATGCTAGATGATCTTTACACTGGCATGGCTCCCCTTTTATAGACTCCATTAGAGGGCTTTAATGTTACCGAACACTATGTGTTTCTGTGGAGTTGAATACGGGAACTAAGTATGGATCATGATGGGGAGAGAGAGTGTGACACAAGCATGTATAGTGGTTCACTTTGCCTTTGAGGCAAGGCTACGTCCACTTAGAGATTTCACTAAAAGTGAGGCCAAGTAGCCTTTGTAGTGATACAAGTGTGGGGATCATGGATCCCCCCTCTTCTAAGAAGGGGAGGACTTCCTTTTATAGCTAAAGGAAGTCTCCTTCTATTCTATATTTCCGATGTGGGATATAATACACATATTTGCTTCTCTTGAAGCCTTTTGGAGAGCATGGGAGGGTGGCCTCCCGGCTAGATACCGGCTGACCTCCACCATAGCAAGGTGTCGATCTACCAGAGGCATGTCGTAGGTAGGACTAACCATATCGCGGGAGCCACCTATGAGGTTGTTGCTTATGTTTGACGGTATGTAATATAAGTGGTATCAACAAGTCCCCCAAGTCCCTGAGTAAGAGGCACTTCTTGGTTGTGGAGTTTAAATATGATGCCCCAAGTATGAGTGACGACCTTGTTGAATGCCATACCCATACTAACCTCCCAACTCCGTAAGCAAGAAGGGACTATTCGGGTCTTGTAAAGTTGCCATGACAGGTTCGCGGTACAGGGGCCCATCATCGAGTTAGTACCTGCAAATAAGATAAGAGTGTACAACGAGCATATTATTTGCGCTAGGGCAATCTAAGTGACATTTGAATCAAATGCATCGAGGTGCATGAATGTTTGTATGAGATGCATGTTACACATTGTGTGGATGCTTATTTTTGTCAAGTGTTAATGCGGCGTATGAGTCTAAAAAATGTATGTGGTTGTGATAGTATAACGAAGTGCATATGATGCATAGATGTGTGATGAACTCGATGACACGTACATAATGATATGTATATGTTGTATGCATATGATGCACATGTTAGGATCGGGAGTGTGGTTATTTGCCGAGTCCCCCAAGTTACATAGTTAGAAAAAATCGAAGTTTAGACTTGAGTTCGCTCGTGTCGAGCGGGTGATAGGTTGTATGAGTTTTGTCCTATGGTCTTATTAATGGAATGTAAAAAGAATTTAATTATTGTGATCAATAATAGGTGAAAAATTCAATATTTCCATTAATAGACCATAACATGAAACTCACACGTGTCGTTAAGGCATAAGCGTGATGTTTGCATATGCTTGAGAAGTATGAGCGGGAAGCTCAATGATAGTCCTAGTTGGGTACTACTTCCACTTGTGATAAATGGTATGTATAAGTCCCCCAAGTGTAGAGAACGCTTGGGAGGTGAGATGACTCAAAAGTAAGGGATTGGACCTTGTCTTAACCCCTGGGGGTACCTCACTCAGGGCGAGGATTTTAATGCAAGGGACTGGACCTTGGCTTAATGTAAGGGAGCTACCATGTAGTTATCCCGTTGGGATACCTCGCTCGAGTGGAGAATTTATGAGGGCATATAGGCCTCATGTACTGCGACTTTGGTACCCATTGGGTATTGTATAGGCGTCGGCCTCCAGTACCCGTTGGATGGCCCTATCTCTGGTACTAGGCTGGGTAGGGAGAGAGCTTGGTGCCTCTTGTACTCGATGGGGTAGCATGAGGCCTTGGTGTCTCTGATACCCGATGGGGTAGCGTGAGGGCTTGGTGCCTCTTGTACCTAATGGGGTAGTGTGAGGGCTTCGTATCTCTGATACCTGATAGGGTAGCGTGAGGGCTTGGTGCCTCTTGTACGCAATGGGGTAGCGTGAGCGTGATTGGAGGGATTTTATGCAAGGATTTGACCTTCGCTTGCCCCTTGGGGGTACCTTGCTCGAGACGTGGATTGTAAGTGCCGCACATTACACACTTGTTTAGTGTCACATGGGTACATGTAGCAATTTAATTGACTTGCAATCAAATTAAAGTATGACAGTAACACATAGGCATAATAGATATGTTATCGGAATTAGCAAATGTTGTAGGCATGCTTAGATTATAGAAATCGTTATTGAAGCATGTAAAGCATTGCATTAGCTCAAATTTATAAAAAAAATGTAAATGAGAACTTATCTTTTGTCGATTGGAGAAGTTGAAAATTGGGATTGACCCGAATACCAAATCATTTTGGAGTTGTCCAAGTATGACGTTTCATGTGATCGACAAATGATCGTCAATAGTTTACTTGACTATGTTCGTATGTAAAAAAAAAAAATATATATATATATATATACCGGGTTGGATGAGTATACCGTACCTCCTCAAAACATAAATAAGTGATTAACAACTTATTCAGATGATTTAATAGCATAAAAGATTGAATTGTTCATATAGGTATACGATCATGCTCAATAAGAATTTGAGTACACAATAATAATCATGGGTGAGACCGTGCCCATCCCGTACTGATCACAACTGTTGCTTGGGAATAGTAATGATGGGTAAGTATGGCATGTAACGATGAACAATTTCATGTGAAATTAAAGAAGTAAAATATAGAGATGAAACAAATGTGCTAATGTGCTATTGTGTAACATCTGTTCTGCTCTTGCATGGGATGATGGTTGATAATGTATATTTTGGTGAGATAGTTGGTATTTATGAATTGTCGTAGGGATGCTAGCCAATGTAATAATGATAATTGATGAAATCATGCTATAGCAACTAAGATGTATTTGTCATGCTTGACATGTGCATTAAGGAAGCCATGTGATATTGTCATAGAAATGCACCCGTGTGATATTGCATGTAGTAGTTATGTACTAAGAAATCTATACTTGACATGTGTGCCTCCTAGGATTTGTTCAAGGACTTAACTGGATGAAGAGATTTGTTCAATACGGTGCTCTAGCATGAGAGCACAAGCTTGAAACAGACAGAGGCCCAGCAGGTTGTGTCTCCAGGTGAAGATTGGCATGATATATGAAGGATCGAGCTGCCGTAAATGGGGAACTCCAGTACCTGAACTCCAAGGTCCTAGCGTTGAGAGTATGCTCCTTAATCAAAGCACAGGGTATCTGGTCACCAGGAGGGTGGTGCCGGGTAAATGAGTCACCGGGAGGGTGGGTGATACGTGCAAAAGCAATCGCCAATTTAAACCCTGAAAAATGTAGTTGTTAGTTTAGAATAAGCAGGGATAGTTCAACCCGGGGATTGAGGGTGCTCACATGTGAGAAACAAATTAAAAGAAAGAATATACAAATTCACATGAAAATTATAAGAATATATACAAGTTAAATTAGAATTGAATTAGAAATCCATATACAACACAAATACAAACAACAAATCCTAGTTAAACTCTAACTACACAAATCCATGTTTAACACAAACGCATATTACTATTCATGAAACACTATTCAAGGAATTAAAATATATTTTCAGATTATTAACATATTATTTACAATTTACATGCATACTAAATCCTAAAACCGATTTTATTTATTTACAAATTTACACAAACACAAAAGATAGAAAATAGGGGGGTTTTTGAAGATTAAAAACAGAAAATTTCTAGAAAAATCGTTTTTATTTTCAAAGGTGGGAAAAGAAGAATTTTCAAAGAACAACTTATCAAGAACCATTCAAAATCAACGTTTTCATGCATCCCTTAATCTTTCTTTTAATTACCATGGAAAGCTATCAACCAAGACACAAAGATCAAAGCAAGCATTGTCCCTTTTAACTTTCTTTCTTAAGTCAAATCGAAATAACAAAGCACCAAATCAATTTTATTTTGAAAAGTTCGATATCACACACTCAAAGCAACTGTGTTGAAAAATCCCGTTTTCAAATCATTAAGTTCAATAAAGAATCAATAGACATGCAAATTCAAACGTGTCAAAACTCATCATCACATGCATAATCTGATTTCGACTCAAAGCAAGCCTTTACTACTTATTCGAATTAGGGTTACCAAGCATAAACCTAATTACTAGCAAATTACA
>BDJD01003736.1:245569-260549 GCA_002564525.1 Rosa multiflora | reverse complement strand
TGTTCTGAAAGTGCTTGAGGTTGTGCTCATGGATGAAACTAGCTTCTTCATCTTCACTAGCTTCTTCTTCTTCTTCTTCTGAAGATTCTTCAACAAGCAATTCTTCTTGTTGTTTGATTTGGAGTATGGGCTCAAATTTGGGTTTGTAGGGGGTAAGTGTCACGCCCCGAATTTTGAATAACTTTTTTTTCAAATTCGGAACATGAATAACTAAAACACAAATCACTCGAATTTCGAATCTCAATTTAATTATTACAACTTACTTATACAAAGTAAATATGTAAAGCTCAAATTGAGCATCACTCGCCTCACTAATACAATCATTGTAAAACTACAACAATTACTCTAACCCGCACGATCACCGCCCTGATTCTCCTATCCTGTAAGATTTCCCGCTACACAATTTGAATAGTGTACCGGGAATTGCAACAACACAAAACCCGGTAAGCTTTTTGCAAAGCTCGTGAGTAAATAAGAAAGAATTGTTGATTTTATAACACTTTTATTTTAACTCAAGTAAAAATCAACAATCTCAACATCTGCAAGGAAACATCAAACAAAACACGGAAAATCCCCAACAAATACATTTCCACAATTCTCTACCCACAATACTACCACTTTGGTCCATCCCAACTATTTGGACCCAACACCAATAACACGTTAGAGTTCTAACTACCTTGTTACCTGTCATCTCGGTTATTATTTAACCGGCGGTCTTCGGACACCCTGTTCTCAGAGCACTACATCTCGGTTATTATTTAACCGGCGTTCTTCGGACTCTCCCTGTCCTCAGAGCACTACATCTCGGTTATTATTTAACCGGCGTTCTTCGGACTCTCCCTGTCCTCAGAGCACTACATCTCGGTTATTATTTAACCGGCGTTCTTCGGACTCTCCCTGTCCTCAGAGCACTACATCTCGGTTATTATTTAACCGGCGTTCTTCGGACTCTCCCTGTCCTCAGAGCACTACATCTCGGTTATTATTTAACCGGCGTTCTTCGGACTCTCCCTGTCCTCAGAGCACTACATCTCGGTTATTATTTAACCGGCGTTCTTCGGACTCTCCCTGTCCTCAGAGCACTACATCTCGGTTATTATTTAACCGGCGTTCTTCGGACTCTCCCTGTCCTCAGAGCACTACATCTCGGTTATTATTTAACCGGGGCGGTCTTCGGACACCCTGTCCTCAGAGCACTACATCTCGGTTATTATTTAACCGGCGTTCTTCGGACTCCCAGTCCTCATAGCACTACATCTCGGTTATTATTTAAACCGGCGTTCTTCGGACTCCTAGTCCTCAGAGCACTACATCTCGGTTATCATTTAACCGGCGTTCTTCGGACTCTCAGTCCTCAGAGCACTACGTCCCAACACTCTATATGTCCCCTACTATCCATCATAAAAACTACCTGACTCAATGATCATAATCATCGCATATAAATATGGTAATTCACGTATAAATCCACATCTCAAACCATAATAAATAAATCATCACAATTTCACACTCTTCAATGTCACACCATTCCATATATATATCCACGTAAATATATATATACATAATCATCCGCTCAGGGATAATTACTAATACCAACTATAGTTCAAGCATAAAAATCGGGAAATTCATTTTGTATAATTAAAATCATTTTACTTACCTATGGACCGTAGTTGATCAAGTCCATATGATTTAAAACAAATATTTATTCCATAAATATTTTTCACACAAGTACGACAAAATAAGATTAATTAAAAGTAATCGGTTCGTAATATGAACCGCGTGAGGTTTACTCACCTCTAATCCCGCTGCGTCTTCTTATAACTCGAATAAGAATCACAATCCGTCCGCCAAATCAAACCGTCAAACACCTAATCAAATGCGATCACAACTTAGCCAAAAACTCAAAGAAAATTAAATAAACGACGAGCTAATAGTCGGATCGAATTTATACTACCATCTGACGGTCAGATCGAATTTATACCGCATTTATACAGCGATCCAACAGTCAGATCGAATTTATACAGCAATCCAACGGTCAGATCGAATTTATAAAGTGATCCAACGGTCAGATCGAATTTATAAAGTGATCCAACGGTCAGATCGAATTTATACCACATTTATACAGCGATCCAACAATCAGATCGAATTTATACGATGATCCAACGGTCAGATCAAATTTATACGATGATCCAACGGTCAGATCAAAATTATGTGATGATCCAACGGTCGGATCCTCACGGATCGCCCATAGGATCATCCCCCAAAATTATCACGAAGATCCAACGGTCGGATCTTCCTGAATCATCCTTATCAACCTCTCCACAAAATTTCATGAAAATCCGACGGTCGGATTCTCACAAATCGTCTTTCAAAACCCTAATTCACAATTATACGAAGATCCAACGTTCGGATCTTCGCCCGTGACCTCACTAGGTCACCGGGACAGTCATACGATCAACATATCAAAACTACAAGTCCATCGGACGGTCTGATCTTCGAAAAACATTAATTGGATTATCGAAATCGATCGAAACCGTAAAAATTCATAATTAAATCATACGATATCCAAAAATTATGAATTATATATGCAAACGATCGTATCGAAACTTAGAATCTAAAACTGTAAAGAAATCACATTTTTAACCCCCGGAGGTGACCGGAAAAGGGCCGCCGGAAAAGAGGCAGAGCCGCCGCCGACCACCGCCAATGGTGTCGGGGCCTGGCTGCTCCTCTTCCTCTCATCAAGCCCAATAATTTTTATAACTAGCACGAAGTCTGCAAATGACCGGAAGTGGTCGAAAAAGCTACCTGAAAGTCACGGTTCGCCGGAAATTTTCCAGAAACCGGCGAAGCTCCGATCAACGTAAAAACTTCATCAACTTGGCCCGATCCTTTGCATAGCGTGTTCAGCAGCTCAAGCCGAGTTCAACAAGCCAAAGAACTCGAAGAATGGTGGCCGGAAACGTGAGATATCGGCATTGATTCCATTTCGGGTTAAAATCGAAACCGAGCTCCACCGCCGTGTATTCGCCGTGAGGGGAGGAAAGGAGGGCACCATGATGTTCGTGGGGAAGTGGTGAACGGTTCTGGGCTTTGTTTCACCTCAAAAGGTGGCCGGATGAGGGAGAAATCCAATGAAGAAGAAATCGGGCGATTTCCGGCGGAGAACGCAGCTCGGCTCCGGTTTTCCATTTTTGGAAATTCTGAAATTATTTTCGGAAATTTCCGAAAATGCATATTTATACTAATTTGGAATATCTTCAAAAAATCATAACTAATTCATGCGAGCTCCGATTTTTGCGTTCCACATATGCACACGATCGTATCGACGAGGTCTACAACTTTCGTGAAGAAATATTTCCCAAATTCTGTACGTATAAAAAAGTCGATTTTTGAGACGCCCCTAAATACGTACGATTTCGAAATAAAATCGATCGAACAAATTTCACACTTCTCCAAGCTTCGTACAATCACCCATGACCACGAAATCATTCAATAGGGGGTAAGATCACCACTATTCTGTTGCGATCTCTGATACTGTGAAGTAAAACCAGGACCAACCACACTGAATGCATGTGTGAGTCGGTCTGCCCAGAACACCCGTTCTCCTTTTCTGAAGCCTATCGCTTCTTCATCCTGAATGAATCTATGTTGGAGAATAAAATCATTTCCTAACAGGAAATCAGATCCTTGGCCTTCAGACTGCCAAACATTCTGGATGATAAATGTTCCTCCACTAATGGTGATATGAACATTTTTTGCTACTTTCTTCATGGTGAGATGGCTTCCATCAAATGTAACACCATTAGCTGACTTTTTCTTATCTTCTTTCCAGAGTTCATCTGGAATTGCAAATCTCTTTGCAACAGTAAATTCCGACCTATTATCTACAAAGGCATGTAGATGATATTTTCTGTGATCAGGGAACTTGAGTCCAATCTCTATGTAGTTGCTGTATCTACTTGTAGAGACGACTTTCGATTGGTGAAGCTCATTTTCTTGAGCTTGTTCCTTAGGAATGAATGGTTTACATTCTTCTGGAACATTTTCCTGAATGGGTGATTTATCAAAACTGGAAGATTTTGTATCATCCCAGTCTGTAGGAATTATCTCTTTGATGTTAGGATCACTGAACCATGATGGAGGGTCATATCTGACTTTATAATCAAACTTGCCCGATGGTTGGCCAAGTAGATCCCATGTTTCAGTATCCTCTTGTCGCTCTAAGAGAAGAACAGTTTCTGGTGGTTTCACCAATTCAACATTTTCTGGTATTTCAACCAGTTCAATATCCTCATCGATTTTTTCTTCATCAATGATTTCTTCCTTTTTCGAGGAAGATGATTCCATGGTTTCTTGGAACAGAGTTTCGACTTCCTTCGCTTTTTGCTCAGCGAAATACTCTTCATATTCTTACTCAACCAACTGGCTAACAAGACCATTCTTGGTTTTTCTTCTTGCTTCAGCTATGAAGCATTCTTTGTGATAAGTCTTCTTAGACTCTTCACAAAACATTGGGAGACCATTCTTTTCGTGACAGAAGCAGTAGTCACAAATGAATGTACCAGGGTTCATCTGATAAGAAGACATGAAGGATTCTGTCTTGCTTTCTTCCCAATTTTTGATTCTCAAAACATTCATTTGTTTGGATTCGAAGTACTCTACTTCAGAATCTATCTCAGACTCTTCTGATGAAGTTTCTTCTTCTTCGGACCAGGCAGAATAGACTGACCTGTCGTCTTCATCATCATCAGAATGGGCTATTTCATAGCCTTTCATGTTTGCTACCTCTACTATTTGCTCATATTCTTCAAAGAGAGCTTTAGTAGATCTTTTACCCTTTTCCGGGCATTCATTGGCATAGTGCCCCTCAGCTTTACACAACCAACATCTGCAAGCTTTCTTGCTAGGTTGTTTATGCTGATGAGTATTCTTCTTTTTCTTGAAGAATTTCTTTTTAGGATCTTCATCCTGTTGCTTCTTGTAATTGGAACTCTTCTTGAATTTTCAATTCTTCTTTTGATTACTCTTTTTGAATTTTTTAGAGTAATATTTTTCTTTTTTCTTCTTTATGTGGAATTTGGATTCATGGCATCCCCAGTTTGTGGGCATATCCAGTATTCCGTAACAGAAATTTTCAACTCCTTTGAGTTGTTTCTTGGCCATCTTAGCTCTAAGATTGGCTTTGCATTGCTCCTTTAGTAATTGCCGTATTCTGTCGGCGATTCCTCCAACTAAAAATCTTTCAATTGGTTTTTCAACTATGCTTTCTCTCACAGCTGTTCTCCATGGTTCAGGGAGCTTTCTGTGCAACAGATTTACTAGATCAGTATTCTCTAGTTCACCAATTGTACAGTAATATTCCTGAAACTCATTCAGGTATTCTTCGAAATATATCATGTCACATATTTTGAGAGCATAGATATTAGATTTTGCCGTTTCTTTAGCTTTCTCACTCAGATTTGAGAGATCTCCACAGAATTGATCGTACAGGGGTACTGCAAAATCATACGGAGACTTTGAATTTTTGATTTCTTCAAGCCAGTCTCTTCCTCTGGCAGTTTCTTTGAAGGATAGGTAGTACTTTTTTGTCACTCCAGTAAGAGTAGTTTCATAGTACACCTGCAAATCTGGTGCTTCAAATTTGCCAAGGGTAAGTGCAGAAGCCATCATCAGGCTGTCTACCTATTGGTCAATGGTTTTTCTTTTGTCTAGACTCTTGTCTAGATTCAACCAGATACCATAGTTCGTGATCGGAACTCTTGGCAGATTGTCCTCTGGGACAAATCTTTGGGAATTTCTTTCCCCTTTTTTACCCGTGGGGGCTTTCTGAAATGGGAGTTTTGTTTCCCTTTTTATGAAAGTTCTGGAGCTCTCTCCATCGTCCATTTCAATATCTTGATAAGGAAAGACTTTTCTCGTCTTTCTGAATTTGAATTCTTTCATCTCTTCGATTAGTTTTTCTAATCGATCAGGATTTTCACAATTCTCAGCTTCTTTATAAAGATCATAGAGCCTCTCAGCTCTGAGCATATGGACTGGTCTGCTTAGATCAGCTTCCAGATCTTCTTCTGATATTGGCTCTTCAATTGTGGGTTTTGTTCCACTGACACTAGTTTCTCTAGTGCTGTAGCTTCTTCTCAGAAGACTGCTGTTTATCCTGATGTTCTCAAGACAGACATCACTTTTTCTATGATTGTTGAAGTTGAGGCTGATTTCTCCAGTTCTTCTACTCTCGTAGATCTTCGCTTTAGCTCTTTCCGGTAGCTTTTTTGGACCGGATAATTTCCATTCAAAAGGAAAAGTTACTTCATTCCAAGCAACCTTGTGAATCTGTTGTGAATGGTTCTTCTGGCTGGTGAGGAATCCAGTAGTGAGACCAGGGATGTTGGAGATCCGTGTCTTCGGCTCTACTGTGGTGCTCATCAGTTTATAGTATACTCTGTATACTATCGCCAATTCTTGCATTTCTTATTTCATAGATATTCCATCTGTCTTGACTCTCATTCTGAGGCAGTGGGCTGCATCCTTCAAGCTGGTGGTGAAGTTGGGGAAGCAATTGAAATATGCTACTTGGTTGCACAGTAATGCTTCTAGAGTTCCCAACAGACTAGCTTGGAAGTATGTCAGTCGGTTGTCTTGCAGGACACATAGGACTGAGCAGTTGATGCCTTCTCTTGCCAAAAACTTTATGCCGACTTGGACTGCTCCAATGTGCATAAATTGATACTGCTTTGCTTGTGCTCTGGCAACTTCAGCTGGGGTGATCATCAAGAGATCTGTCTCTCCTGTTGTTGAGGGGGTTGTGAATTCAAGTATTTTGAAATGATGGCTGTCCATCAGGTCAAATGTTCCCCTTCTGTAGATCTGTTTGAAATCTAGCTTTGGAATTTAGGCGTTTTTTACCTCATGCTCGATTTCATTGTATTCAAATTCTTCAGAATTTAAGAGTTGGACTCCTTTCTTCTTTCCAAAGATGCTTAACATCTTCATTTCTCTTTTTTCCGGGTTTTCATACCAGATACTAGTCTGACTAGTAGATGGTTCCAGAAAAATCATGTTAGGAACACAATTTGTGTCTGGTTTTTCTAATGGTTTGAATCCATTAGTCTTCTTTTTTACTGTAGGCAATTTCTTGTCCTTCAGTGAGGCCAAGTAGCCTTTGTAGTGAATAGTGATACAAGTGTGCGGATCATGAATCCCCTCTTTTAAAAAGGGGAGGACTTCCTTTTATAGCTAAAGGAAGTCTCCTTCTATTCTATATTTCCGATGTGGGACATAATACACATTTTTTTTTTTAAGCCTTTTGGAGAGCATGGGAATGTGGCTTCCCAACTAGATACCGGCTGACCTCCACCATAGTGAGGTAGATCCGGTGTTGGTCTACCGGATGCATGTCGTAGGCGGGACTAACCATGTCGCTGGAGTCACCTACGAGGTTGTTGCTTCTGCTTGGTGGTATGTAATATAAGTGGTATCAACACTGATTTTTGGGTAAAGAAAGGTCTTCTATACATAATATCTGCCTTAAATTTAGGAAAGAGCTGTTTTCCTGGTAGATGAGGATTTTGAAGAATGCAGGAATTGTTGTAGTAGTCAATCTATATTGTAGTAGAAGCCACCGCGTGACAGAAAACAGGGAACGAGCTATATTGGAAGTTGGAGTTCTTTGTTTGAGGAAGAGGGAACGATTCCTTTAACTGGTCACAAGGTTTCTCTTTCAATGACTAATAGAGAGAATCAATTGTACAGGAGATTTTGGCTCTCTGTGTTTTAGGTTGTTGTAGGGAGAATGTGAGATATTAGGTTGCTGCGAGGAAGAAGGTGAGTTCAGTACGAAGAAGAAAATGGATAGTTGGGCTTTTCTGATATGGGCTTTGGTTTCAAATGAGAGGCTGACCCAATTCTCATGTTCACCATTTCGTTCTTGATTTAAGTCATTAGATTTGAATTTCGTGCCCAAGACTGAAATTACCAACAATATTAAATCAATAGACGAGCATTGTGTTTCTTTAACCTTCAACACCACACCTACTTCTGCAAGCCCCAAAGTGTGTAATTGTGGCTTGGGTCCAAATGAGTGACATGACGGTTCGATATGTAACTTTTTGTCTTTCCAAATGTGGTTTGCACGTGTTTCTTTTTTGGGGTTTGCACGTCTTGTGATTTTTTGGGTATGAACAAGTACATACACCAAAATATTAGCGCAGCTTAGCCTACATTGGTACACAACTACTCATGAACATTAACGCTCCACAGTTTAACCAAGTGAAGCACTTCACCTATTAACCTACACCCGCTAAGCACGCAATTGTGGTACGGGACATAGGTAACACTTCTAAGAAGACTCATAAAAGTACTTCACCTAGAATAGACTAGACATGCAACTCGACTAAACACAAGAAACAATACTACGCTAAGACAAAGTGAGGCCCTTATACCCCACCAAAGAATAGTGGGACAAAATTAGAGTTTCTGCTAAAACCTTGAGTTGTGGCCTTATAAACCAGCTTAAAGAAAACAAGAAGTCGATAACAAAATCAAACCAGAAAGCTTTCTTGGCCACTTCAACACTATCTGTTGAGCTCAATACAAAATGGAAATCATACAATTCAAATAAGACAATTTAAAGGTCTCTTCAACCATCCCTTGATTTTTGAGACTCTTTTAGTTTTCTCTTCCGTTCCTTGATAACCTCAACATTGTCGTGCTTTCGTTTCTTGCCTTTCTGAAATAAAAAACATCCAAGAATCACGACCACGGGAATAGATTATATCACCAGAGGTAACTTATTAAGTTATAATAAAACATACTACTACTCAGCCCACCACAAGAGACTACCACTCAGCGCATCATAAGAGACTACACTGATATAGTAATTCTAGCCAAACAAGAGACCGAAAAATACTCTCCAAGGTGGAAAACTTTTGAAAAAAAAACACACCCACACACTCCCAAGTGTGACAATAAAACTATACTAATATGGATGGCATGCATAAGAATAGATCAAAAAGTTCTCAAAGATACATACATGTTCACAACGGAATAAGGCCAAATTGAAAGCAATGCAGCACAATAAAAAGTAACCAGTTAACCAATCTGTTTTTTTAAGCAAGTAAATTAAGCTTTGATTCTGGCTCCCTTTCATTTTATCAATGGAGTTAAACCAGGAAATATAGTATCACAGCAGTAATGAATTTACCTTCATGGCTTCATAAAGACCCCTCTTTTTTTTGGAAATGGTAAGTAGTTCCAGTTCTTCTTTATCCTTGGCAATTTGTTCATAATCAAAATCAGATTCTTCCCCGTCCTCGGTCGCCTTGGCAGAAATCTGATCATCTGTTTTTGAGATGGAGGACGAAGGCGGTACACCCTTAAGTTCCACTTTCAATCCATCAAAATACTCCTTCTGAAGAGACTTCAGCTGCATTCAAGTCAGAATTCAGTTAACATCAATCAAACCATCTGTGAAGCATATACAAGATCATAAAATCACCAAAGATCTGTGCATTATGCAACATTCTTTAATAACTGTCTACCTTCTTGTCATTCTTTGCAGCTTCTTTTGCTTTTTCTAGGTCAGCAAAATTCTGAGGATCTTCCAAATCTTCCTTTCCAACATCTGGAAGTGGGAGGATTTCAGCAGCCTTCCATTGTTCAATTTTCAAGGCATAGTCCGGAACATAACCTTCTTCCTTTGGGTCAACAAAAGGTGACAAATGTGGGGGAAGTTCTCTGCCAGAAGATTAACTACTTATAAAGTTGTACAAGGCATAAGCTTTTATTACTAAATACAAAAAACGGAAAATACAGGTGACAAAGGAGAAAGTGATGAGTCATCTATCTATGACGAGCACTGATTAAACATATTAAGCAGAAATAGCAAATGAGACAAACAACTACTCATTCATCAAGGAGTTAGGCAGGATATTAAAACAAATGATAAGAAGAAGAGACATGTATACAAGGAAAACAAAGCAAAGTCTTCTAAAATTACCGTCCCGCCAAATAATCCCGAGTAGGCAGAATTTTCTTGGCATTTACACAATCATAAACCCACTGTGGTTGAACATATTTTCTTCCTTCATAGAGTTCATGTTGCAATGGCCTGTCAACAATCTGCCAATCACAAGCAATCGAGCTGTCAGAATTCTGATATTTAGAATCATATTTCTTGTGCCAGAGATTACAATTTGCATATGTATTTGCTCATAGCGAGTAAATGACTGAGTTTTGAAAGTGTCACAGCATACCTGATGGGTAATGCTGTTATCATCTTCTTCAAACGGGGCCCCATCTCCTTTCCACGACACAATCCCACCAAAAGCAGGAATCACAAACAATAATGATTCTCTGTTAACCTGAACAAGGAGAAGAGTAACATATGAAGCAAAAGGAAGGAAACAATGACCAATATCATAATAATTTTTTTTAAAAGGGATGTGCCTGGACATGGTTTGTCTTATGCAAATATAACTCTGTATTCTAAGAACCTCTGAGAAGTGAGACCTAACCCACCAATTACATTTAAAAATTGGTGGTTTAATTTTATTGTATATCTGTAAATGTTCATTGAATTCGTTCCAACCATATCCTTCTAAGGTCCAAACCAAAACTTCGAACTCACCTCACGGTTCAAGAAAAATTTCATATCCTTGAAGAGTTCCTTACACATCATTGTATCATTATCCTCTTCATCCTCACCAGGAACATTTTCAAAGAGGCCAGTCAATGCACCAGGTTCATTGGAAGGAAGCTGATGCTGAAGTTGGGCAAGTCTTAATTCGGACTCGTCAACTTTACCGGATCCAGGCAAACTTGAAACCTGAGGATCCAACACAGAGGACCGAGAACTTGCATCGAAGTATCTTGATAGTGCATACAGTTCTACAAGGTCAATGAGAAAAAAAAATACATTCATTCTTCATTGAAACACGCACAACATTGCTAAAAACTCTGAAAGAGAACCTAAGGAGTTTTTGTAGCTTTTAAGAAATGAGTCAAAATACATACCGGCTGCAAAAGCTTCCAATCGAGGATCAAGAATTGGTGGATACTTCACATTTATGGAACGATATAAATGACAATTCACAAAAGCAAGAAGAGCCTGCAACACGAGGGGAGCGGTACTTTAACAATCATATAGTAAGTGAAAGAAGAAGCTTAGATTTGAAAAGGTAGGAGAGACAGTGTTGAAGAAAAAAAATAAAACATAAAGGTAAAAATGTAACCTCATAAAACTCCAAAAAGTTTAGCATGATATTGAAGTCAACATCATCAGTCAAAACTTGCTGCAAAGGGTGAGGAGTCAACCATGTGATCAATTGCCCCTTTACCTCGGCCTGAACATACAAACAACACAACCATATAAATCCTATCCATGTCACAATATGCAAGGTTAAAGACTTAAAGAAACAGTACTGCACCTGATAATATATGCCTTTAACAGATACAAAGACTTTGCGCAATTTATGAGTCCGAGATATAAAAGCCTGCCATTCATGGCTCATCCTAGAAAGAAAGCAACACCAGGATTAAGATAAGATTCTACAAAATCAATACAGCATTGAATGATCTAAACATCACATCATTATTTGGCAGAATTCAAGCACCTACCTCCGACAGTTATGGATGCGTTTCACGTCAATTCTATCCTCTATAGCAGGTAAGGCGGCAAAGAGGTGAACCATTGTGAGACAGTCATCCAAATCTCTTAGCGCATCAATGAACTTCGGATACCTGCAATTTACAAAGTAGTACAAATCCTCAGAAACTTATCACCTTCAACAACAGACACGTAACCAGAATTTACAACAAGACAAAGTTAAACAAACCTCTGCAAAATAACTTTATCTAAGTTGTAAGTGGGTCTTCTCTGCCTGAGAATAATAGCACGGTCTCTGTTCTTCTTAGCCTCGGCTTTCTTTACTTTCTTTTCATATGCCCTGATGTCCCTCATCTTGCCGAGCAGCGGTTCGTGTTGAATGAATGAAACATCCTTCAAGTGATAATACGTATGGTGATTTCCCTTCACCTTTTTCTTCGGCTCCCGAGGGAATATACCCTTCAGAATGCATAGTTTCCTACAATTTCCATAACCATAAAAATGAACAACTCTTCTTTCTAAGCAAAACAAGTATCAAACTAAAGCACAAGAAATCGAAATACCTGAAGAGGGGAAGATTGACTTGGAGTTGCTTGACGGCTTGGGACCTGGTGACGAACCTGGCGGCGTTTCCTTCCTTTTTCTTGCCCTGAGAAAAATACCAAGGAAATTAAAGGGGACAGAGTTGGAAGGTGTTGATATTACATACTGTTAGGTTTGATTTGACTGTCGAAGTAGAAGACGAGGAGGTAGTTGGAACTTACGGCAGGCCTGTAATGCTTCTTCTTCACCATGGTTGAGGCGGAGAGTTACAGAGACTCTGAGAGAGGGGGGCTGAAGAAGTTCGACTCCAAATGATATAGGTTAGGGTTTAAGAGGAGGCAGAGGAAAAAAAAAAAAAAGTTTGGGCCTCGGGTCGGTGTGCGGGTCGGGTTTTTGTTAGATGGTTAGACCGACCCAACATGGTCGGGTTGTTTTTTGATGAAATAATTATTTAGAAAATTATATAGTAACACATGACTAAAGATGTAAACACATAAAATCCACTTTCAAAAATATTTATACAAATAAGGACATGAGCACAAACTCAAAAGCCAAATAATACAAGCCTGACTCCTAGTATTAATGTAAAATGACCAAAATGCTCGAGTTTCATCACAATTTACGGGCATTGCCACTGACCCAATATCAATACCCAAAAACAGCCAACGCCAAAACAGATCTGATCCATTACCACTTTCAACGACTCCATTAGGGTTTCAACTCGCTTCCTTCTTACTGATCGATCCAATTTCCAACAACAGATGATGAAGAAGGCCAACCGCCGCTAGAAGCAGACCGTCGAAGCGTCAACCGCAGCCGCCGATTGTGAGAAGCGAGTTCGCAAACTCGAAATAAAAAACAAAGCCTTTCAGGTCTCTATTTCCAACAACAGATGATGAAGAAGGCCAACCGCCGCTTGAAGCAGACCACCGACGATTGCGAGAAGCGAGTTAGCAAACTCAAAATCGAAAACAAAGCCTTTCAGGTCGCTATTTCAATCTATTTGTTCTCGTTTTTAGTTTCAATTTGGAGAATCTGTTTGGCTTCTAAGAAAATTTGGGGGAGAATTGATGAACTTGATGAGCTTGATTGATCTGATATGGTTTAGTTTCGGAATCAGTGTTATGCATGTGGATTGTGTTTAGCTTGTGAGAAATGTAATAAAAGAGTTGGATTTGGGTATCTCAATCTATATATGTGTGATGTTGATTTTAAACATGTAAGAATTTGATTTTGGTTTAATTTCCGCCATTATTATTCTAGTGTCTGTAGAAATGGTTCCAGGAGGACCTCATTTCAAAATCCTGCCACCAACAGCTTCAGCAATCTCAGAGACGCTTCAAAGGCTACTGTTTTTTGAAGTTGTGGTGATAAACTGCTAGCTACTAGTGCTGCTGGAATGTTTAACAAGAGAGACAAAGTGAGAGTGCTGAGAGTGTGGTATCGCCACTGCTGCTGTTTGCATCCTCAACACTCACTCTTTCTGAGAAGCCACTGATGTATTATTTAAAATTACAAGAATACTACTTTGATGGGATGCGTCTTGCATTTTTTTTATTCGTTAGCTATATTGTGTTCAACAATCCTGGTCCATAAATACATCTAAATTTCTAGAGTTAATGGTTGGTTGGATATCTAGGAATCACATCGATTGTGCCAAGTTTGTCTATAGTAGGATGTTTCACATGTCATGCGTTAATTTACTACTACTGCTATTGCTACTGCTTCTGCTACTGCTCTTGCTACTATAAATGAAGCTACTGCTACTACTCCTGCTACTGTAAATGAAATTGGACGAGTGCAGTAGCAAGATTAGGCGATGACGAGTGTAGTAGCAGAACTGGACAAGTATGAGTGCGGCGAGTGCAGTAGCAGGATTAGGCGATCACGAGTGCAGTAGCAAATCACGAGTACAAGTGTAGTTGCAGAACTGGACGAGTATGAGTGTAGTAGCAGGTAGGCCTCATCATATGGCCCTTGGGCCCTAAGCCCGCCCGACCCGTAGGGCCGAAGCCCGGCCCGGCCATTCCATTAGGGTGGGCCGGCCCGACCCTTTTTTATTTAGGGTAGGGTATGGGTCACACAAATAAAGCCCGGCCCTACCCTACGGCCTGGCCCGATTGAGCCCGTAAGGGCTAGGCCCAGCCCTAACCCGGCCCTAAAATTTATATTTTATTTTTGTTATTTTCTATTACATGTGTTATATGTATAAAAGTAATAAAACTATGGAAGTGTAGAAAATTATTTCAATCTACCATATTAGGAAATGAGTCTTTTAAATTGAGCCATATTTTGAGAAGAAAAAAATAATTTTTTTTAAAGAATTGGCAAAAATGCCGCCGTTTTAATATAATCTTATGGGTATTTTAATATTTACCAATAATTACTGTTAACTAATTAACTGTAATAATTACAAAGCTATTATTTCAAATTGGACAATATATTCATGTAATACCAATTTTGAAATAAATCAAGTAATCAACATAACTAAAAATCATCAATTGGTCAAGTTGAAACCTTTTTACCAATGTAATGTTAACTTCTTAATGAGCAAAATGAGGGACGAAATGGAATTTTTTAAAATGAACCGCTGGATGTTGTTTACATATGAATATATGTTAGTGGTAGAAATTTCAACAATTTCCGCATTCGGTTGGACCTCGATCTACCCGGTCAACTCAATACCCTAAATAGAACATAAAATAAATATGCTCTTAACCGGTCCTTGGAAATTCACTTTTTTCGATCTTTCAGCTCCCACACTCTCATGGATGGGGGTCTACTTATGGATGTCAAAATTCCGCAACGTTTGTCCGCGCATGATGCCGCTCCCCT
>BDJD01003736.1:207987-245485 GCA_002564525.1 Rosa multiflora | reverse complement strand
TCGATTTTGATTTCAAAATTTTTGGATCGCACATAATCCTTATATGTCTTGTAATGTAGTATAACTAGTTTATTAGGCTTGTTACCCTCCATGAGCAAAATGAGGGACGAAATGGAATTTTTTAAAATGAATCGCTGGATGTTGTTTGCATATGAATATATGTTAGTGGTAGAAATTTCAACAATTCCCGCATTCGGTTGGACCTCGATCTACCCGGATCTACCTGGTCAACTCAATACCCTAAATAGAACATAAAATAAATATGCTCTTAACCGGTCCTTGGCAATTCACTTTTTTTGATCTTTCAGCTCCCACACTCTCATGGGTAGGGGGTCTACTTATGGATGTCAAAATTCAGCAACGTTTGTCCGCGCATGGGGCCACTCCTCTTAGGGAAGTTTGCTTGTGCAAAGCGTTGACCGCTACTTTGGACGCCTTATTCACGGTGGATCGGCCTAATTTCTTTACACAATACCTTTCACTATTGTATAAACATATAAGAATTTTCATATTGGTCGATTTTCATTTCAAAATTTTTGGATCTCACATAATCCTTATATGCCTTGTAATGTAGTATAACTAGCTAGTTTATTAGGCTTGTTACCCTCCATGAGTAAAATGAGGGACGAAATGGAATTTTTTAAAATGAACTGTTGGATGTTGTTTTCATATGAATATATGTTAGTGGTAGAAATTTCAACAATTTTCGCCTTTGTTTGGATCTCGATCTACCCGGTCAACTCAATACCCTAAATATAACATAAAACAAATATGCTCTTAACCGGTCCTTGGCAATTCACTTTTTTCGATCTTTCAGCTCCCACACTCTCATAGGTAGGGGGTCTACTTATGGATGTCAAATTCCGCAACGTTTGTCTGCGCATGGTGCCGCTCCCCTTAGGAAAGTTTGCTTGTGCAAAGCGTTGACCGCTACGTTGGACGCCTTATTCACGGCAGATTGGCCTAATTTTTTTACACAATACCTATCAATGTTGTATAAACATATGAGAATTTTCAGATTGGTTGATTTTCATTTCAAAATTTTTGGATCGCACATGATCCTTATATGCCTTGTAATGTAGTATAACTAGCTAGTTTATTAGGCTTGTTACCCTCCATGAGCAAAATGGGGGACGAAATGGAATTTTTTAAAATGAACCGTTGGATGTTGTTTTCATATGAATATATGTTAGTGGTAGAAATTTCAGCAATTTCCGCCTTCGGTTGGACCTCGATCTACCCAGTCAACTCAATACCCTAAATAGAACATAAAACAAATATGCTCTTAATCGGTCCTTGGCAATTCATTTTTTTCAATCTTTCAGCTCCCACACTCTCATGGATAGGGGGTCTACTTACGGATGTCAAAATTCCGAAACGTTTGTCCGCGCATGGTGTCTCTCTCCTTAGGGAAGTTTGCTTGTGCAAAGCGTTGACCGCTACTTTGGACGCCTTATTCACGGCGGATCGGTCTAATTTCTTTACACAATACCTATCACTATTGTATAAACATATAAGAATTTTCAGATTGGTCGATTTTCATTTCAAAATTTTTGGATCGCACATAATACTTATATGCCTTGTAATGTAGTATAACTGGTTTATTAGGCTTGTTACCCTCCATGAACATTGTCAGATGGATCAATTTCCATTTCGAAATTTTTGGCCCGCCCGAATAAGCCATATTTTTTTTCTATTTTTTAATTATGTTTCTCTTTTTTCTATAATATGCAATTTATCTCTTTCTTTGTAATTGATTTCATAAGTTTTGTTTTCTTTAATTTCTATTTTCTTTTTTAGACAACAATTAATATTGGGAGATTTATATAGATAGTTAATTGAATATAACCACCTTAAGTAATATTAATAAATGTTATAAGTTACAAGTATTATATTAATATAAAATATGTTAAATAAAAAACAATGAGTCTTTTATCACCAATATATACCATTAAGCCATATTTTGAGAAGAAAAAAATAATGTTTTTTTTTTGTTAAACAAAATAAGGCCCTTTTTGGCCCATTTCAGCCCTATTTGAGGGCCGGCCCGACCCGGCCCTTTCGGCCCTAACGGATGGGGTTTTTCGGGCGGGTAAGGGTTAACATATTTAAGCCCTGGCCCGACCCTACCCGGCCCTAAATTTTGTTGACTTTGACTAGGCCCGGCCCGGCCCGACCCTAAGCCCTAAAATTTAGGGTAGGGCCGGCCCTAGCCCGGCCCATGATGACCCCTAGTAGCAGGATTAGGCAATGAGATGAGAGTAGTAGGAGAGTGAAGTTTTGTGAAGTAACATAAATGGATTATTCACAAGAAAAAGAAAAAAAAAGTAATATAAACGGATTGTTCCCAGAAAAAAAAAAAGTAACATAAAATGATTATTCTAAAAAAAAAAGGTAACATAAAGAAATTAGAAGTCAAAAGCAATAGTTAAGGGTAAAAAAGTAAATTAAATCATGACATGTGGCAAGTAGAGAACAGATTGTCTTTATTTGTAAGATTTAATCCTTATAAAGAGATTAGAAGTCAAAAGCAAATAGTTAAGGGTAAAAAAGTAAATTAACTCATGACATGTTGCAAGCGGAGAGCACATTATCCTTATTTGTAAGATTTAGTCCTTATATGTTTAATTCAATTTTTAATGGATATATTTGTTAAGCCATCTTTTGTCAATAACTTATATGTGTTTAAGGAAAATTGAATTTAGAGAGAATTGAGTCGTACTTTCACTGATAATAGGGGTCTCTTTATATAGAGTATTACAATCATAGAGATAGAGTTGTACTTGGAAATATAATCCTATATTGATTGGATATCTCCTAAGATTCTCCAAGAATATCTCTAATATAAACCCTATTTCAACTAGAGCAAATAACCTCGAGTTTGGGCCAGACACATATTCTGGATTTACTTGAACACTCCCCCTTGTGTCTCCCAAACGTGGTGCTTCTCTCGTTGCCTCATTAAAAACCTTGCCGAGTAACAAAAACCCAGTGGGACAAAAATAACCTCGGTCGAAGGGGAAAAAGAGCACAACACACCATTCACGTTTCGAGACCATACATGTAGACGCCTCCCCCTGATGTCTGCATCTCCCCCTGACGACTACGGTCATTGAAGTTCAGATAACTTCTGCAAACGATGCTACCAACATGTTTTTCAAAAGTGGAATTTAGGCAATGACTTAGTGAGCAAGTCTACCATATTGTCCTTAGATCGAACCTAGTTCACTTTGATCTTGAGGAGAGTTTGTTGTTGCTGATTATACTTAGTGTGGTCACTTTTGATGTAGCCTTGCTTCAAAACAAGAAGCATTATCTTATATGCTCGTAGGCTCATCTGTGGTAGACTTTAAACCACAATTGTTTGAACATGCGTAACTATGGATCCGATCCATATACATTCACGAATCACTTCGTGAAGAGCAATAATCTCTGCATTGTTCCAAGATATAGCGACTAGGGTCTGTTCTGTAGACCTCCAGGATATCACGGTCTTTACCCATGGTGAACACATAACCAGTTTGGGAATGACCTTTGTATGGGTCAGAGAGATACCCAATATCAGCAAAACCTTCCAAAATACATGTCGTTTTGGGATGGGGATAGAGGACACAGGCTAATGTTGGCGGCGTTCCTGGTGTGTGATGGGTCTGAATCCATCATCTCTCAAGTACATCTCAAGTACTGAAAGATATCTTTTACACCAATCCTAATGGCGTCGCGTTGGCGCAGAGCTATATCTTAGCTAACAAGCTTACTGCAAATGAGATGTCCAGTCTTGTGCATTTAGTTAAGTATAATAATGCGCCTATTGTACTAAGTAAGGCACTTCTGCCTCTAACACATCTTCGTCATTATCCTTTCGACGAAGAGGATCCTTTTCAGGATCAAGACTACGGACGATAATGGGGGTGCTTGAAGGCTTGACCTTGTCAAAATGTCGAAGCATCTATCGACACGATGCTCAAGTTCCAAACTGAGACATAATCATGTTCTCCCAAAATCCTTTATCTCAAACTCGGATTTCAAATGTTTAGCGGTTTCCCTTAACTCTGTAAGGGCTTCCAATGAAGATCATGTCCAACATGAACCGCGATTGAATCCGAAACTTGTTATAGAAACGCGTGGACATATCTCTTCCCAATCAAGTAGTCACTTTAGTGAGCGTTTCAATCTTATTGTAAACGCACTTCGTGGTCTAGAACCACTTGACTTGGGTAGATGAAGTTCACCATGAACCTTCATGTATATTTCGTATCTAGATCCCCATATAGATACGTAGTGACCACATTTGTAAGCTACATGTTTAGTTATTCGGAAACTATCAAATTGACAGGGTAGTGGAGTGCAATGACATCCATTACGAGAGAATATGTCTCATCGTAGTCGATTCCAATGCGTTTTGTGAGAAGCCTTGCACCATAAGGCTAGATTGCCATCTATTTTTCTCACCACGCTTTCTAACGAAGACCCATTAGTCAATAAGTTTTATGTTAGGAGGTGTTGGCATCACTGGCTCAAAAACCTTCCTCTTCGTTAGAGAATCCAACTTAACTTGGATCGCATCTTTCCATTTAGGCCAAATCTCTCTACGTTGGCCTTCATTCATCAACGGAGCGTTGTTCGATATCATCGGACTCAACAAACTCATGCGCAATGAAGTGCGTGACTACATCATCAATTATGATGGAGTTTCTTTCTCACATCTCATGTACACTAGTGTTATTTTCATAGACCTCTATATTCTCAGGAATAGGTTCTGACGTTGAGGCATCCCCCAATTATAACCATAACCCGGAAGATTCTCATGAGACGGATTTTGAGTGTCGATGATCAAAGGATTGGAGTGTGCTAAAGCATCATTCGAACCCACGGGCCTCCCACCCATCATAGCTAGGGCCATGGCCTGTAACACCAGAGTGCCACTCTCTTTGGCGTTGGCGCCATGCCTACCTTCCGTGTAGGGTAGCGCTACGTCCTCTTGTAGGGACGTACTTCCTTGCAGGCATATTTGCAGCAGATGTGTGATCTCGTCACTTTAGTAGGGATCGAGATGAGACATAGTGGGGACAGGCCACGACAATTCCTGTCGTTCTTGCTAAACAATCGTGTTCTTATCTCCCCCTAACGACGGGAAGACTGTCTCATCAAAGTGACAACCTGCAAATCAAGCTGGAAGGAGATCGCCTTACAAGGGTATTAAGTGCCGGACGATTGTTGGAGTCTCAAATACAACGTAGTTTCCCATTCGTCTGTACGGACCCATCATAGAGCGGTGTGGCTACGCAATTGGCACATAAATGGCACACTCAAAGATGTGTAAGTATGATACTTGTACCCAGTCACTAGCTATAACGCAGAGGTAGATTGAGTGGCGGTGGGTCGTAGACGAATTAGCATAGCTGCATGCGATATTGCACCACCCCAAGTGAATATAAGGAGATTGGCGCGCATTACCAATGTCCAGACTACCATCGTAGACATTTCCGCGAGACCATTTGGGTGTGTTCATGGAAATGTGATGTCCAACATCAGTCCCAATGCAATAACCATCGAAAGTCTTCGATGTAAACCCGCTAGCATCATCATGTCCAATTGACAATTATACGAAGATTCAAAGGTCGGATCTTCGCCCGTGACCTCACAAAGTCATTAGGACAGTCATACGACCAATATATCAAAATCAGAAACAAATCCGACGGTCAGATCCTCGTAGATCGCAACCAAAGATAACGAGTAAATCCGTAAATGACCTTAGAATATATCAAAACGACTGTATCGACGCGTAGATGTATAAACTGAAAACAGAACATAAATTGGATGCCACATGCACCGCCACACCCCCCATAAGCAGCTGGTCAGCAGGCGGTCAACGCTGGGTCAACCACCTCCGATGCAAAAGTTGTCAACTACAAACTTATTCAAAATGACAACATGAGTAACTTTCATAACTGGAGCTAAGCAAGATCCGGTCTAGGTCGTCCTAGATCAAGCTTGGAAGTTGGATTAATCTTAGCCGCACGATCAGATTTCCAGATTCAACACGGGCCGTCAATCTTCAACGCTTGATCTAGCACTCTGCACTCCAAATTGTGATGAAAGGTGGATATGAGATGATCTGGAGGAGGAGGAGATTCCAAAAATGATGAGGATCAGCCGAGAGGATGCTGGAAAAGTGGTTTTCCGACCTGGTCCGATGGGTTCGACTGTGGGCTCTCCGATCTGCTAGTTCCAGCAAGTTTTGTGCCAACTTCAGGTATGACGACAGCACAGGTCTGAGTCCGACCACGGTGGTTTCATCACCGGCCGAAGTTGGATGGCAGAGAGAGAACCGGGAAGGAGATACCGGGTTCGGGTCGGGTCTTGCGGTGAGGAGTGAGAACGGTGAGAAATCTGGGGGAAGGAAATGGGATTTTCAAAATTTCTAGGATTTATGAAAAATCCGGAAATTTCTCAATAATTCTCATATTTATAGAAAAATCTCAATTTTCAAAAATTCATAATAAATTCATACAAACTTCGATTTTTACATTCCACATATGCACGAGTTCGTATCGACGAGCTCTACAACTTTTGTGAGGAAAGTTTTCCCAAATTCCGTACGTATAGTACCACTAGCTAGCTAGTCTTCAATCTTGATTTTCTAACGTCTGCTGCTCCGTACAAGTCGGAGCACTCTAGGGTTTGGGTAAAACAGAGGCTGCCTCTTCGCTTGTTCGGCGGCACCCCCATGACAAGTACGGCTCCTTGCCTAGGAGGCGTGAGATGGGTGTAGCCGGATGGGCTATAGTGTTGTCAGGTGGTGGTCGTCGGTGGGAGATGCTTCCTTTGGTTTTCTTTTCTTCTCAGGCGAATTTGAAGGCGGGTTTAGGGAGGTCGTGGTGGTGGTCTGGTGTTCTACGGCGGACTAGTGAGTCATGGTTGGGAGTTTGCCAGCTTCTGGGTTCGGTCTGTTCAACCTATGCGGGTTTGTATAGATCCAGGTTTGGAATTTTGGGGACTGGCTGGATTTTTGAGAGAATTGAGCGGCCGTCTGCTAGAGAGGATGTGCGAAGGGGTTTCGTACAACAGCTGCAGCCTTTTCTTATGGGCACCAACCTCATTGCGTTCCTTTCTCTTTGGTCGGAGTTGGAGCATTTGATGTGGAAGAGGAAATTTGACGGCAGTATCTCTTTTTATTGTTTTTGTTTTTTATGTTTATCTAGGCTTTTCTTCATAGTTGTTTGGTTAGGGAAATGTAGTCCCTACTCATTTGAGCTGGGGTTTGGGGATCTTGGTGTTACAATTGTGCCATTGTTATGGTGTCACTCCCAGGGACTGATGGCTTTATCCTTGGTATCATCTTATGGTCGAGGTATTGGGGAAGAGTTCTTGCACGTGATCTGGCAATTTTGGGTTACGGTGTTGAAGAGAGCTTTTTTCTTCTTGAGATTAGCTGTGAGGAGGTATGAAGATTTCTGGGTCAAGTTGTCTGATGAGCTATTGTTATGGCGTTATTCCCGAGGATTATATGTTATATTATTGGTGTCTTCTTGTGGTCAACATGGCGGCGATTTATCCTTATACGTGGTCTGGTTGGATTGGGACACGGTATGGAAGAGGATGACATGGTTGTTTTTAGTGTTGGCGGCAAAGAATTATCGTGACTCTTGGGATTGGTATCGTTGTGTAGCTCGATTAATTGGGCGATTAGGTTGGTTAGGGGTTGGGCCCGCTTGGCTCATGGATGTCATTGGTGATGACGCACCCGTAACTGAGGTTATTAATAGGGAGGAGAGTGGGGAACTTATGTCCACCACCGGTCATTCCCGTCTTATGTAATTTTGATTTATGGAATAAAAGGTCTTTTCATTCTCAAAAAAAAAAAAAAAAATTGTACTTATAAAAAGTCAATTTTCACGACCCCCTAAATAACGTTCATTTCGAAAATAAAATCAATTCGAAACTGAATTTCTCGTACAACGACTTACAAAATAGTCTCAATATTCATAATTCAAGTATCCGAACAATTATTGAATTACATAAATTTATTTAATGAAATTTCGGGTCTTCACATTAGCTTGGAATCAGTTCTAGATAATTGGTCATGATAAAAAGTATTCTATCGATCTAATTGAGAAATAGGAAATGGAGTATGATACGATTAGTTCCTTTTCCAATTTTCTGGTTTCATGTAGAAGTCGGGATTCTTCTATAAAGGGAAGTTTGCAGATACCCTTTAGAAGACAACATGTTACAACCAATTTTAAAAAATAGAAGACACTATGCCAATAAGTCAATCATACAACAGACATCAGACGACAGAAAGCTAATTTTCTGTCGTCCCAAATTTTCAGACAACAGACAAACCTAACTCTGTTGTTTGAGTACCCACCGAAACACAGTTTTTTCATTTTGAGTAAATGGGTGACATTCAGACAACATTTTAATGTTGTTACTTGAAGATAGAGATGTACCTATAATTTCATTCCTCTGAAGGCTCTTATTGAAACAACATTTTTATGTTGTTGGCTCAAGATAGAGAATTTCATTCCTCTAAAGCCTAAAAGCTTGACTTATTCAAACAACAGTTAAAAGAAAATTCTGTTGTCTGAATGAGTTGGGTGAAATTTTAAAAATCTCCCTCCCAATCAATTAAGGCATTTCCCTCTAAAAATTGGTCAAAACCCTAGTTGAGTAAAAAAGTGGTAACCATCGGACAACTAATTTAACTTAATTGTGTTGTCTGATTATATGGGGGAGTCAACTCATTTAATTTTTGTTGTTTTTGTCCAAGGCATTTTGCCTTTAGTTTGTCTAAGCACGACTTCATTCACATGGTCTAGAGCTCTATGCCTTTTTCTCTCAGTCTCTCAGCTTAACTGATCTCAAACTGGGCATCTGTCAAGTCTCTAGCGAAACTGCGGCCAGCGACCACAGAGTACCCGTGACCGATTATCTACGCGGTCGTACCGGAACCCTAATCTGCGCGGAGTTGCATTTCAAGAAAACCCTAATTTCAGCAGCGGCGGTGCATTTGAAGAAAACCCTGATAGCCCATCTAACAATCGTCTGAGAAGAACCCATTGAAGGAAGACAATCGTCTGAGAAGAACCCATTGAAGGAAGTAGAGGTACGAGTAGATCTAGAGGAAGGTCCAACATATCCTAGATCGAAAATTTGGGGGATTAATTTGAAGAATAAGAAGAAATTGGGGCCGATTTTCTGGAGGGCTTGAAGTCGTAAGCAAACAAGAAAAACAGAAAGCTTTCGTCTCCGACCCAACAACATCAGAGCTTTCAACTCCAGAGGCCGATTATCAACTCAACACAGTTTTGTTGCTTTGTAAGTCGTCCCTTTTTGTTTCCATTTTGGATTAGCTCATCTTCTCTACTACTCTCAACTTGTGGGATTCCCGAGAAAAAGTCAAATCATAGCTTGGCGTGATTCAATTGTTTATATTGGATTGGATTGCATAGGTTGAGATAGAGTCTAATTGAAATCAGTAATGTTAACGAAAGTGAAATTCTTTTCCTTTAAACTTGAATAATAAGATAGATGGAATGATTAGATTTTAGAGTTTGTGCGAGTTGTTAAGGTTTGTGGTTTATCTGTGACTTTGGTTTGTTTGGTGGCTAAGAAATTAAGGAATATGGAAAACGTTGTAAATTCCTTCTCTTTATTGTAGTAGCTGATGGTTGTCAGTAGACGGTGCTTAATATTTCAATGAGGCTCCATTGAGATAAGTTTTGACATTAAGATTTCGTAGGTCTTTTTTTAGGTGCTTAATATATACCGATCCCGTGGTATATACATTCCATTCTTCTCTCTTGCAGCATATACCTCTGAATGAGCATAAGAAAACATGTCATACCTACTAAGAAAATCTTAGAGAGAGAGAGAGAGAGATAATCCAACCCTACAATTTCTGAGAACAGTTGAGTTGCCTTCTGACCTCTGGTTTATTCTTTATATTCTTGGCACGGTGTGCATAGTCCAAGGTGCTGAGTGTTTCTTCCAAACAAGGGATGGTGGGTGATATGGTAGCTATTATTCTTTGTTTTCCCTCCTAAGGAGTCCCTTATGTCTTATATTTAGTTTGATTAATGTCTTTTATATTTTCATGTCATGTGTAGTCTTTAATCAGTGATTGCTGTAATCTAATTTGGTTTAGTTTTTCCATATAACTAGTTGAGATTTTTGTGGGTGCTAATTGTTTTTTTATATCTGATGTTATTGTAGTGTTCAGCTTCTAAAAGTTCTAGAGATGCGCAAAAAAATGCTGCAGAAGGAGCAAGGTATGGCTTTTACTCGTGCTGTAGCAGTAGGTTTTGATGTTGATCATTTGCCACCATTAATATCATTTGCTGAATGCTTTGGGGCTTCATGGTTGATGTGAGTAGAACTTCCTTCTTCTGTCCGTTTAAATATATACTTTTTAAGAGAGATATAATTTCTTTCATATATATATAAGGCGTATATCAACATGTGGCAGAATATGTGCTTCAAGTCATTACTCGATTTTAAAATTTCAATGTCACAGGGATGCTCGTAGAAGATATAATGAACTGTGGAAACGAAAGCATGAGACTGGCCAATGGCTTGAAATTGAAGCAGCTAAAGCAATGTCTAACCGAGCAGGCTTCTCTGCCATGAATGCATCGGGCATAGTGCTTTTAAATATGACCACCAAGCCAAATGAGTTGGCAGAGAATAATGGAAAAGCTACTTATGCAGGTAAGACTTCAATTTCTAGGAGGGTGTCCTAGAAATAGGTTACTAACCTAGTACAATTACTTCTCTCAAGAAGTGTCATGATTTAACACTTTCCCATTACCTCTGGAGTGTTAATTAGTTAGACTGGCCATCATTTTGCAGTTTTATACTCCTGATCATAAAAGTCATCTAAATAGTTCTGCAATTATTTGATTGTTGTTTTGGTTTCTATTTTGAGCTCTTGAAATTTTGATTGGCAATGCATTTTGTTTTCTTTTCTATTGAGCATATTTTCTGATTTGTTTACCTATATTCAGTTTAGTTTTGGGAAGCATCTATAAGAGCAATAGTTGTATGGAACATTATGCTTTAATGGGTGGCACAGATTTGTTGCATTTTGAGCTATGAACATGAGTGCTGTTTTAGCTGATATACGGTAATGGCAATCTATGTTGTATAGTGGTATTTTGATGCGCTTTTGTTAATTGGTCAATGCGGTCAGCTTCTAATATAAGTGAGCTTTCGGTTTTCCTTGGCTTTCACTACTGCAGGTTCTACAAGGTCGTAGAAAATAAGACTGGTCTGGTTTCAAGTTCGCTCTAGCAGGTTACACCTTTGTTTTTCAACTGATCTTTCTTATGACCGCAATCATGTTATTAAGATGCATTTGCTTGTATGAGATTAACATTTTGGCATAGTGCTTTTTGTAATCACAAGGCAAAGTAGTAATTGAAGTGATTGTAAAAAGCTGGTGGTGGTGGGACTTTGAGATTGGAATTTGGAGTGCTCAGCCAATTGACAAATGATCCTAGTAAGTGGTAGCTATCTATTCTTAGCTCCAGTAGTTTTATCTTTCTATCTTGACTGGACTCTTGGCTTCTAGTCGTCTTCTTAAAGTGCCTGCTAGCTCTTGGGCTTCACTGATAGATTAAGATACATTTTGTCACAGCCTCTTATGGCCAAAGTTTGTGTTCCATTTGCTTCACTTTGTGCTTATTTAAGATTATATGCAGCACTTACTAATTATAAGATTTCTTTATGTATATTTCTGCAATGGTGGATCTTCATTTTGTGGCTGTTGTACCATTTATGTCTTGGTCTAGCAATATCATGTCATAAGAAACTCTACACAAAGTTGTATTTCCTATGATTTGGCATACCTGCCTTTTGTCTTATTCTTTCTGCTATATGCAGATTCCTCACTTGAGACCTGCTGAACATAAGAGAACTGGTAATGCAGTAGAAGTGTTATGTTCTATATTGGGCAAAAGGCAGAAATATACATAAAGAGAGAGAACTGGTAAGCAGCAAAAGTTTAGCATTCTAGCAGACTAAGGAGGCCAAGCCACAGGAGGAAAAACAAATGTCCAAGTGCTAGAGTACATTGAAATTATTTGCTATCCAGCTTCAATAGTTAGATTTCATGGAACAATTAATGACTATTGTAAATGTATTTTGGTGGCTGTAATAACAGAATATATGTATTTTTAATGAGTGAAATGACTTTTGGGGTTTTCAGAATGAATGAGAACATCAATGAATGGCAGGAACAAACTTATATGTGTCATCTGAAATACAAGGCAACAACTAACTTGAAAAACAATATGTTGTTTGAGCAACAGAAAAACAAAAGAATAGAAAAACAAATCTATTGTTCTATATACATTCAGACAACATAAAATTGTATCTTAAACGCAAGTTTAACCACAAATAACTGTCTTCTGTTATGAGTTAAAACGACAGATGATTGTAATTGAAATTTGTTTACAACAACAATAAACTGTAGTTGAGAACCAATACAAACAACACATAATTCTTAGTACTGTCATTGAAATGGGAATTAAACCACAAAAGTTAAAGAACTCTGTTGTTAGTCTTCACGTTTGCCAACACATTTCTGTCGTCTGAAATCTTCATAACACACACATGTATATGTGAGGAATCAATCAGACAACAAAAGACCAAAAACATGTCTGTCGTCTGATTGCACTCAGACGACAGAGTTTCTACGTCGTCTGATTGCACAAGAGACGGCAGCGCCTCAGACGACAGAAAATCATGCAATCAGACGACATATATTATCTGTCGTCTGATTAACTTTTTGGCATAGTGAGATCAGTAGTGTCGATGGAAAAGTAACGCAAAAGGATCTTTAACAGAACGTTAGAAAAATGGGGCATGTGAAGAAAACAAAACCACCAAACCTGCCATGTAAATCTCTTCCCAAGTTCCCCATCCATGTCAATTTCGAAGTCTAAACATGAAGCAATCTTAGAGTTAAAACTTTTAAAGTGAATTAATCCACTAGATAAAATATAAATGACATAGTAGCATTACCTGAAGGGTTAAAATCAATGATTGTGGAACACTCTTCCGTCATAACTCATAAGTGTCCGATAATCCTTAGGAAGTGCATGAGCGCTACAAAGATGAACATTTGTTTCATCTTCTACGAAAATGGTTAATTTTATAAGAAATACTTGCAAAAAAATAAAAACAAAGCTAAAGCTACCTTCTTGGTGGCAGGACAACCATGAGTATATCTATAAATATGGAACCTTTCTGAAATTATGGTTTGACCTGAGCTAGGCTCTTCATATCAGAGGCAAATGGTCCATAATGAAAAGGATAAAACCTGATAGGATGTTTCAATGATAATTTACTTTATCTTTAGTTGATTATCATTACTATACTGAGTAGCTATACATCTAAAGGCGTAGCTATACACGGGCTCCGAGGGATATAGCTAGCCCACTCCAGATTTTGAAAACATATTAATTTGTAGTTGTTAAAGGAAAAACATATTGTGTGTTTTCGTCAAAGCAACTGACGGAGAGGGAATCAAGGAATCAACGATTACCATCAATCAGCACAATTAAAGATCAATCAGCATTCAATGTATTTAATGTAATTCATATTTCCGTTGTAATTCGCTCTCTATATAAAGGGGCTATGAAATGAAATGAGCATACCATTCCAATCCATTTTTACTTTTACACGTTATCAGCACGCTCAGAGCCAATAGCCAAAAAAAAAAATCTAATTTTCTAGTTTCATTCTTCTTCCCGTCGAAAAACAAATCAAAACCCTAGAAGAAAAAAAAAACATTTTTTCTTCTTTTTCTGCCGCCACAAACAACAACAATTCTCAGAAGAAAAAAAATTTCTCCGTCCAAGACGGGCCTCACCTCCATTCCAGTCTCGCACCCAGCCCAGAGCAATTTGCTCTCTGCACCCACCGGCCTCTCAGGTCCTCGCCCAGCACATCGCCCCCACGCCCACACACTGCTACACTGACCAGCACATCAACAGCCCACTCGCCCAACTCCTCCGATCCAACCTTGCACTGCCGGACAGCCAGATCGATCATTCAACCTCCAGCCTCGCATCCAGCAGCAACCACAGCCCCGCCTGCGTCGATCCCAGCAGCCCATACCAGCACCGATCCGGCAATCCCAAGCGCAACAGCTACCGGTCTGCAGCAGCCGGCCAGACCGAGCCTTGCAACAGTCTCAGCCTCGATCCCTGCGCAGCCTCGGCCCAATCTCCAGGAAACAGAAGAGAGAGAATCAGAAGAAAAAGAGTAGGCGGAGGAAGAAGGTGAGAGGGAAGAAACGCGAAAAAAAAAAGACAGAAAAAAAGAAAAGTGGTGACCGGGCCCAAAGAACATACCAGGCCCAAAGAAGAAGAAAAAAAGAAGAAACAAGGCCTGCGGCCCAGAAAAAAAAACAAAGAAAAGAAAAAAAAACAAAAAGGCCCAAAGAACAGAAGGCCCAAAAAAAAAAAAAAACAAAAACAGAAAGAAAAAAAAGAAACTCGGCCCAAAGTAAAGGGGCCAGCCCAAAGAGCAAACCCGGCCCAGACTGAAAAAGAAAAAAAACATTGCTATGCACGTCTGCATCAACAAGCGCGTGCGCTAGGATCGTTTTATTTTCTCGCAATCAAGTATGTTTTCTTTATTTTGTTTTTATGCTTTTAATCAAGCATGTGAATTTTATTTATGTGTTCTATTTTTAAGCATGCTTTATACTTCATTATTCATGGTTTATTATATTTGGTTATTAAGCATGTTTAGTTAAGATAATTTTGATCATTTTAAGCATGTCTTGTTATTTATATAATTATGTTTAAACATGCTTTATATTTTATGGTTTATTATGAAATTTTGAGCATGTTTTTCTTTTTACGCTTATATAAATTATGCTTACGCATGCTTCGTATTATATTATTGTTTACATTTTATTGTATGCATGATATATTCTTTGCTATGATTATGTGTAGTATATAATTTGTTGTATATTTATGAAATTTAAGCATGCCATGTACTTTATTTCTTATATATGTTATGTGCTATGCTTATTTTTAAAATGCAACATATAAAATCCGCTTTGCCATGATAATTAAAATTCATGCGCATTATACACACACTTACTGTGATAAAGTATTTTCACATAGCATAGAAAAAAATGTGACCATTAAGAATCTTGGTCTTGAAATCTAATTCATATTTTTGGAAAATAATTCACGTGGATGTCTTTATGACTGCGTAATTTATTTCTTCTCTCTTGTTTATGTAGATGGCTGATCCAACTCGACCTGAATTTGACATTTTGGACTCAGACGGACTTGAGTACCACCGTTGGGTTTCCGATGTAGAAACTACCTTTGTGGCAAGAGATTACACTGCCACCATTACCGACCCCAAAGACAATGGATTGTCTGACAAGGTGAAAACAAATGCCTTAATGTTTCTGAGGCGACATATTGATCCTAGCCTACGCTGGGAGTACCTTCAGTTGAAGATACCCAAAGAATTGTGGGATGCCCTTAAGGGACGTTTTGGGAACATTCATGACACCTTGCTCCCAGAACTAACCATTCAGTGGAATGAAATCCGCTTGCTTGACTATAAAAGGGTCAATGACTTCAACGAGGATATGTTGCGCCTAAAAGCATGTCTAAATTTCTGTGGAAAGGAACTCACAGAAAATGATATGATCCAGAAGACTCTTTCCACTTTTCCTACTTCAGAAATTATACTAGCGAACCAGTATAGGCTGGAGTGTATGATAACAAAAGAATCACAACCTTCAACAAGCTGATCAACCTACTGCAAGTGGCTGAGAGGCATAATGAGGTTCTTGTGAACAACAATGTCAGGCCTGTTGGGACAAAGAAAATTTCTGAGGCTAATTATGGCAAAGTGAAAGGTGGAAAGAGCCCCAATGCAAAGGGGGTTGGACGTGCTGATCCCTACCCACGTGGCAACAATGCACCACGTGGCAAGGGACATGGGGGTCGTGATATGGGCCGTGGAGGCCCTCCTAATGTATGGCGCAGAGATGGTGGTGCTGGCCCTAGTGGTCATGGAAACAAGGTGTAAAGGGCACCTAAGAACCCTTCAGTCAAACAGAATAGAGTTGGCAATGAACCATGCTATAGGTGTGGAGTCATTGGGCATTGGTACAAGAACTACCAAGCAAGCACCAGAGTAACAGCCAATTACAAGAGGTATAGGGAGTCAAAAGAACAAGAGGCTCACTATATGGAAGAAGGAGGCCATGACCGAGACGTCAACCTCACAATTGCAGACTTTAATGGCAACAAGGAATTTGCTCAATCAACCGATGCACCAGATTTTGACTGATCTGCTTTATTTACTTTATTTTCCAAAAACAGTTGTGAAGGCATAATGCCTCATTTTTAATTAGACTATTACTTGGTCTTAAAGTTTATTTCAATAATGGTTTGATGAATTAGAACAAGACCTTGATTTGATTATAGTTGGCTCATTAATAAATTTTGAATTTTATTCTTAAGCACTGAATTTATTCAAATTTATTTCCTATACACATATTTACATGGTTCGAAATAACATTATATAGATGTAAAGCAATACATCTAGAAAAAAAAAGAAAATTATTAGAATGCAAAGATTATCATTCTACTAAAATAGAAATACTCTAAAGAATCTGAGATATATTTAAAGTCAAAAAAGCTCTGTATGCACCAAGAGCTAATCGAACCTTGTTAAGTTTCAAAGATATTCGTGCCAACGGTTATCATGTAAAAACACACTGTGAGAATGGAACTGAAAACATTTATATTACCTCTACTGAATGTGGAAGGAAATGCATTTTAGAGAAACTCATGAGTCAATCTAGTGGACTGAACCTCACTACGATTCAGATCATTGAATCCTAGATTGTCACCCATAATGAAATATGGGACACTGACTCATACAGGCTTTGGCATGACCGCCTAGGGCACCCCAGTCATGACATGATGATCCGTATTTAAAAAAAAAAAAAAAACTCATATGGACATCCCTTCTTTCGAGTGAAACATAAAATGGGACAAAAATCGGTCACACTGCAAAGTGTCGGTTCTAGTATTGCTCAAATGCAGTCATTGCCTTCTGAAGTACCAGAAACACTACCACTCTCCCATTATACCTCATTGACTATTTCAAAGGCACATCACTCGTTTTGCAAAGCCTGCTCTTTAGCAAAAACAGGATCAAGATCTTCCTATGCTAAAGATATAAAATAAAACATTCCATTCTTACAAAGGATACAAGGAGATATCTGTGGATCTATCCATCCAGAATGAGGACCATTTTAAGTACTTTATGATTCTGGTGGATGCTTCGACACATTGGTCACCTGTCGCTTTATTGTCCACAAGAAATTCTGCAAAACTCCTAGCACAGATTATACGTTTAAGGGCTCACCACCCTGATAACCCTATCAAGTCTATAAGGCTTGATAACGCTGGAGAGTTTACATCAAAAGTATTTGATGAATATTGCATGCCTATTGGGATTGATGTAGAGCATCCTGTACCCCATGTGTATACACAAAACGGTCTCGTAGAAGCCACCATCAAAAGGCTACAGATGGTGGCTAGAGCATTGGTTATGCATACCAACCTGCCTATATCTGCCTGGGGTTATGCAATATTGCACTCATCTTTACTTATTCGTTTCAAACCCATTGCTAGCCAACCATTTTCTGCGTACCAGTTGGTAACTGGATATGAGCCTGACTTACGCATATTTGGTTGAGCAGTATATGTTCCTATTGCACCCCCACAGTGCATCAAAATGGGTCCTTAGAGACGATTAAATATTTATGTTGGATACGAATCCCCAACAATTATCCGCTACTTGGAACCCTTGACAGACGATCTCTTTACCGCTAGATTTGTGGATTGTCACTTTGATGAGACAGTCTTCCCGTCGTTAGGGGGAGATAGAAAAAAGAGTTTTCCAAGGGAACGACAGGAATTGTCGTGGTTTGTTCCCACTCTGTCTCATTTTGATCCCCGCACTTCACAAAGTGCAAGTGAAGTGAAAAGAATAATCGATCTTCAGAACGTAGCAGATTCGATGCCTGATGCGTTTACTGATATCGCAAAAGTGATGAGATCACATATACCAGCTGCAAATGTGCCTGCAAGGTTAGAAGTCCCCAACAAGGGGGACGGTGCCACAGATAGAGGCACTGCAACCACACTTAGTGGAGGTGTGGTTGAGGCCGTGGCTCCCCAAGGAAGAGGGGGAGGCCACTTGGTTCGATTGACACTCACCCAAGGAAGAAGAGGGCGAGTAAGGCACAAACCAATCATCAATGTATAGAATCCCTCTCATGAGATTGTCTCTGATTATAGTTATGTCCATGAATCAATACTGGAGGACGCTCCGATGTTTAAAATGATTCCAGAGAACAAAGAAATCTCAGAGGATTATGAGAGTGCAGATGAGTTGATAGAAAGATCTTCCATACACATTGATGATATATATACTGTTACTCAAGGAATCATAGAGCACGATGATATTGAACCACGCTCTGTTGCAGAATGTCAACAAAGAGCAGATCAGCCTAAACGGAAAGAAGCAATCCAGGCATAATTAGATTCTCTGACAAAGATATAGGCATTTGGTCAGGTAGTGCTAACCCCACCAAGTGTAAAGCCTATAGGACATAAATGAGTCTTTGTCAAAAAGCGTAATGAGAATAATGAAGTCCTGAGGTACAAGGCTCGCCTTGTGGCGCAAGGTTTCTTACAACGCCCTGAAATTGACTACGAGGAGACATACTCTCCCGTAATGGACGTTATAAACGTTCCGCTACTTAGTTAGCTTAGTAGTTTCCAAAGGACTGGAAATGCAGCTCATAGATGTGGTTACTGCATATGTCTATGGGGATCTAGATTCAGAGATATATATGAAAGTACCTGATAGCCTTACATTACCCAAGTCAAGTGACTCTAAACCACGGAATGCGTTTGCAATTAGGTTGAAACGCTCACTTTACGGATTGAAACAATCTGGGCGGATGTGGTATACCCGTCTAAGTGACTACTTGATTGGGAAGGGATATAAGAACGATGAAGTATGCCCTTGCGTATTCATAAAGAAAACAAGTTTCGGATTTTCAATTGTAGCTGTATATGTCGATGATATGAACATAATAGGTACTCTTGATGAAATAAGAGAAACCGCGAGCTACCTGAAATCCGAATTTGAGATGAAGGATCTTGGGAAAACTCGATTCTATTTAGGCCTTGAACTAGAACACCAAGTTTCTGGAATACTAATCCACCAGTCTGCGTATGTCCAAAAGTCAGGCGATATAACATGGACAAAGCGCATCCTGTTAGAATTCCCATGATCGGTCGAAGTTTGGATGCAAGGAAAGATCCATTTCATCCAAAGGAAGATGACGAATAGGTGTTGGAAGCTGAAATTCCCTACCTAAGTGCAATAGGCGCATTATTGTACCTAGCCTAATGTACTCAACCAGACATTGCATTCTCAGTGAACTTGTTAGCTAGATTTAGCTCAGCGGCAACGCAGCGTCACTGGAATGGTATCAAGAATAATTTCTGAAACCTAAAAGGAACCATTGACTTGGGACTGTTCTTTCCCTACAGAGAGACAAGAGGGACCGCAGATGGAACTGTAATACCTAAAGGAAATGTTGATGGCGAAAACGCCACTCACTACACTAAAACGCCAAATGACGTTTTGGTCGGTTTTGCTGATACTGGATACCTCTCTGACCCACATAAAGACCGTTCCCAAACGAGTTATGTATCTACCACTGGGAACACGGCGATATCTTGGAGATCAACCAAGCAAACTCTTGTGGCTACCTCCTCAAACCACTTAGAGATCATTGCTCTACATGAGGGTGTGTATGGTTAAAAGCTATCATCACACATATTCGAGGGACTAGTGGTTTGAGTTCTACCACTGAAGAGCCTACTTGCATTTATGAACCCAATGCAGCTTGCATCGAATAGATGAAGCTAGGTTATATTAAGGGTGATAACACAAAACACATATCGCCAAAGTTGTTCTACAATCAGCAACAACAGGCTCTCCTCAAGATTCAAGTGAATCAAGTAAGGTATGAGGAGAATGTGGCAGATTTGTTCACCAAATTATTGCCCAATGCCACATTTGAGAAACATGTGAAAAACATAGGAATGCGAAGTTTTTCCAAACTCTCTTGATTAATGCAAGTATCAGGGTGAGGTGTAGACGTCAGGGGGAGTCTAACACACACATGTCAGCCTCAAATGTAGAAGGTGCGTTGTGCTCTTTTCCTTCGACCAAGGTGTATTTTTTGTCCCATTTTATTGTTACTTGGAAAGGTTTTTAGTGACGCAACAACTCATGCACCATTTCATCTTTGACTTGGCACAAGGGGGAGTGTTAAAGGAAAAACATATTGTGTGCCTTCGTCAAAGCAACTGACGGAGAGGGAATCAAGGAATCAACGATTACCATCAATTAGCACAATTAAAGATCAATCAGCATTCAATGTAATTCATATTTCCGTTGTAATTCTCTCCCTATATAAAGGGGCTATGAAATGAAATGAGCAGACCATTCCAATCCATTTTTACTTTTATAGTAGTTTAATTTTAGTTTAAAGAAATAAATATTAATAAGTAGGATTAATTTCACTTTACCTACCTGAACTTTCACCCATTCTTCATGTTAGTCCCTGAACTTCCAATTTGATCAAGACTACCCCTGAACTCTCAATTTCCATCACTCGTGTCCAACTCTTCTAACGTCGTCAAAAAATTCCCTTTACTGCTCACGTGGAACGAGTCAACAAACAAATTTTTAAGCCGTCGGGCCCACAGAGATGGCTAAAATAGACAATTTGCTTTAAAAAAAAATAGTAATAATAAGCTAAGTATTAAACCCCAGATCCCTAAGCCTCGATCATTTTGGGGAACAACTTCAAACCTCTCACAGATAGGGAAATCGGGAAATCTATTAACTCTAACAAACAAGTAAACAACATAGCTCAATCAATTCATGAGCTTATGACTCGAAACAACAACTCATTCAACTTGGCCATGAGTCCAACTCAGACTCTTGACTCACCTGCAATGCACAAGAACCTGCACAATGATGCCCTTCTCTTTCCCATACCTGTTCATCGAAATCTCTTACAGATGAACGAGCACCACCATGTCACCAATTGGAAACTCCTTCTACTACTCCTCCACATCCTCGGCTCCGCAACCCCAAATTCCACCAATTCAAAGCTAAATCACACACACAGTAAGACCTAGATTCCACAAACCAAGCCAGCATTTCAAAATCCAAAAAAATGAAATCACAAACCACAAAACCACACATGCATAATTCACTCACCCTCAGAATTCTCGAAGCTTCCGAGAGTAGCAGAGCATGAACTGCTGGCATGGTGCGAGCAGCCACCAACGAAGCTAGATAATCCGCCACCGTCTACAGCAACGGCTCTGGCATTGACGAAGATCTCAGCCTTAAAACTGCTCCCACTCTTCCTCCTCAGCCAGCCACTTAAAGCCTCGAACTCCCTGGTCGTCGTGCTCCAAGACATTGTCATCTGATCCGGTTGACCCTTCCTCAGCCCATCCAGAGAGAAATTGACCCCGTCGACTTGCTCCATCATCTCCTCGATCTCCTGTGCCTCCATCAACGTCGCCGTCGCCAGCACCACCGCGGCTTTTGTGAGTCTTCTTGGCCTTCTTCGATCTCCTAACATCGGCGTTTTGCGAATTGGGCATCTTCAAAAATAGGGCTCTGAATCGAACTGCGACCACTGAGAGGACGAATCTTGTGACAAAGAGAAATTGAAATTGAATTGGGGGTGTCTTGGGAGAGAGCAATTCTAAACGGGTCGATGCTGAGATCGTCGTCGTCGCTGTCGTGAAATCATAAGAATGAGCAGATCCCAGATGAGATAGATATAAGGTAGAATTTGATAATCAAATCAAATTTGAGGCTTTTGTGGAAATTAGAAGAACCCAAATGAGGAATTGGGTAGATTTCACTACCTAAATCGGAGTTTGAGGTTCTTCTGAGGAAACCCAGATGAAATTTTGTGCTTGGAGCTTTTGTGTCTTCTTCTTATTGAAATTGTCTTGTCTGAGTTTGGGATCGAAGCAAGAGAGAGAGAGAGGGAGATGCATCTGCCTTTTTTTTTTTTTTTTTGTGAGGATGTAAACAGAGTGGAAAATTTTGACGAGGGTATTATAGAAATTTAACCATTTGTCCTTTGCCACGTCATCAATTGACGGATAATTTGGATAGAGTGTGAAGGATTGGCCACGGGTGATGGAAATTGAGAGTTCAGGGGTAGTCTTGATCAAATTGAAAGTTCAGGGACTAACATAAAGAATGGGTGAAAGTTCAGATAGGTAAACTGAAATTAATCCTAATAAGTAACCCACCCCAAATTTCTAAACTTAGCCTATATGTTATTTGTTTTCTTTTTTTGGTCAAATATAAGTTATTTCTTTTGAGAAGCGAGTTGATTATTTATAAGTCTGATGTACCTCATGATGATGTGCTAAAGAATGTGACTACTCTTTCTAAGTTATGTTGAAGAACTTTTGAAACAAGAAGATTACAGAGATATCAAATGATTGATCAGTTGATCTGTCTTGTTTTGACTTTGCCGGTTTCTACAGCAACTACAGAAAGAGCATTTACAGTTATAAAACATATGAAAATATATAGCATTCCACAATAAGATGGAGAATGACTTTTTGGCCGATAACATGATTGTCCACATTGAAGAAGAGTTGGCCGATAACATGATTGTCCACATTGAAGAAGAGTTGGCCGAGAATTATGATATAGATTCAATAATTAAAGATTTTGCTTCTAGTCAAGAGTGCAATGTACAATATGAGTATGTATGTTTTTTTGTCTTAGACTTTTGTTATAGAATTTCTATCAAACTGTTTTAGGGAATCAAAAATTGGGAGAGAATGGGTTGTGCTTTCATTGATAATAGAGGTCTTTTTATATAGAGGATTACAACAAGAGAATATAAGTCTTACATGGAAACTGAATCATATAATGAATAAGATATCTCCTACAATATTTGTAAAACTAACCATATTACAACTTGGACAAGTCACTAGAGTTTGGGCCTGTGGAAATTTCAAGTGTCTCTTTTGAGTTTTGACGAATAAGTTTTTAGTTGTTTCCTAACCTTCAACATATCTCTTATGACAATCCTTGCAAAATTATTAATTGCAAAATTTGTTCAACTTCTATATTACTTTTTAAATAATTATCTCTATTCTACAATTTATATTCTTAACATATTATTTTCTTAAGTTTATTAATATCATCCCTTATCATTAACCTCTTTCTAGAGAACTCCATCGTTACTAACCTTATTAAGCCCAATTCTCAAAAGTAATTCTTTAAGAAACAAGATTAATCTTTTTTTTTTTTTTGCTAAATCTTTTTCTGACATAAAACAAAATCTCCCCTTTCTTCTCCTGCTGAAGCTTTCTCTTAGCTCTGTGCACGTCAACTAATTTGCATGCCTTAATTCACCTAAATAAAAGCCTCTGATCGAAAAGAAATCTTCATCACAGTTGTTCATCATTGTCTCTTCTATAACATTTCCAAAAATCATCGCGATCAGATATGTAATGAAGTCTGTACATTGATTTGAGTAGAGGTTGCTCATAAATCAGCATATTTCGAGTTTCAGCTTTTCTTTATCCACTTACCCTATCAGGATTCCTCAAATTTCTTTGGAATTAATTCTATTAAGAGTAAGATCATTGTTCAGTTTATATTTACTTCTCTCCCTACTAATTTTAGAACTCAATATACTTTATTGAGTATCCTACTCAATGAGGTCCTTTTGTTTTACCTTGCATGTTTAAATCGGAAGTGCATGGCATTCCTTGATATATGACTGGGCTTGGCCAAATTAGTTTTGTCTCCATCTTTTCCTTTCGAATTTCATGAGGAAACTTACCCATTCGTTTGACTCTGTGGTGAGTGTTTATTCTCTTAACTTTGTTCTTAATGTGGTTAATGATATGATTGTTTGGTTTCTGGTTTTGTATCTATATTCATACAACATGCTCTCATATTGCTTAACTTGTACTTGAGAATTTTGTTTACTTGATCAAACTCCTTGAGTTTTAGATCAACTCCTACAGAATTCTGTTTGGATTGAATTGCTTGCATGTCAAAGCCTATTCTTGTGAATTTCAATGTGAAAGAAGACTTCATTTGCTCTTTCTAAACACATCAAAATCGATTGTGTTTTTAGTATGGTTTTGTCTCTAGTTAAATGATTTGCAAGTATTATGAAGCCTTCACATCACCTCAGTGATGTTTTTACTAAAGCTAATATCCAAAGCTTGTTCTTTTCAGCCTAATTAAGGAACTTGGAATACAATTCCGTTTTTCCAACCAGCTGAAGTGTTTTGAGCATAACCTTCCCAATCTTCATCCTTTTTACTTGATTCTTTTTGGGATGTATTCGGTACATCTTGAAGTTTATTACTAGAAATTTTTAGTTTGATTGGTTAATGTTTACTACGTCTATACCATCAGATTGTCCAGTTCTAAAATAATCCAGCTTTGTCATCTTTCATTTTCATATAGTTAGTGACACCTGCTTATTTCCGGATTAGGGCCTTCTATAAACCTGTCACGCCCCTGATTTTTAACACAATAAAAATCGATATATAATCTCATAATGATACATGCATGATCGTTCAACCATCAATACCAAATACCTGAAAATTTTTTCCCTTTAAACACTTACATACTGATGCCCTGAACCTACTATGTCAATATTGACTCACTCCACACAGTCATATATTACCTCCACAGAGTCATATATTACATACGCTTACGAATTAAATTGTCAACACAAAATAAAACGTAAATACTCCTCAGAGCTTACTATACAACGGAAGTCCTTATCAACGGTAAAGTCACAAAAATGGCTTCCTACCGTAAAGCTGCAAAGACGCTATCTCAGCTTCAGCCACGATTTTCCTGACCTGTAGGATTAACCCCTACACCATTGAATAGTGCACCGGGTTGCCACACAAAAAACCTAGTAAGCTTGTGAAAGCTAGTATGAGTAACTCAAAACCACCACAATTCAACTCACACCAAAACTAAGGAAAACAACTCACTTCTTGATTTCTTAAACACCAACTAAAGAAAGCAACTCACGCCTTGTTTTCTTTAAATCCACAAAGTAAGGAAAGCAACTCACACCTTAATTTCCTATTCAAATCACGAAATAAGGAAAGCAACTCACACCCTGATTTCCCATTCAAATCACGAAATAAGGAAAGCAACTCACACCTTGATTTCCTAAAAATCGTATATAAGGAAAACAACTCACACCTCCTTAAAAACATAAATTCATGAGTTAGATATAACCTTGCACCGTTACCCCATGAATTACACTGGCAGACAGACTAGAGCTCTAACTGAAATCGTAGCCACTCATCCGACCAAAGACGTGATTACTCGATATACTGCCTAAGGTCACCCTGTAACCTTAATTAATTCCTCGGGCCGCACAGTCCCTCGGAATAAAACATTTAAAGGAGTCGCTCAGGACTCAGAATGTTACACAAATCTCAATGCTTTTCAAAACAATAGGATCAAAATTTCCATAATAATTTGTTTTCAGAAAAGCGACAACACAAAACAATAAAAAGCATCATTCATGCATATTGTTTTCATAAATCAACAAATCCACCAACCCATATATATTTCACGTAAATATATATATATATATATATATACACGTAGTCATCCGCTCAGGAATGCCTACTAATACCAACTATAGTTTGCAGTTAATAAAAAACTCTCAAAACGATAAAGGTATTTCTGTTCGTAAATGAATCTTGTGAGATTACTCACCTCAAAATTCCCGATACGTCTTCAATATAGAACAAAGCAGCCAAACCACAAAAATAACCGTCCAAGAATACTTCGTCAAGTACCTAATCACATATGGTTTCAACTTAATAACAATTCACAAACGATTTAAGTTCGAAACCCCTGTTTTGAACTAAAATCTCCAAGTGGCTCCAATCGAGGCGAAATAACATCCGAGACCACCCAATGTCTCCAGAATACTTATAAGATCGATATGTCAAAATCACAAGTCGATCGGAGCTCAAATCCTCACGGATCAAATCATCAAACTGTCCGAAACCGTAAAAATCACAATATATTCATACGATCTCCACAAATTACGTATTATATATCAAAATGTTCGTAACGACGAGTAGACGATATATAATACCAGAAACAGTCCCTTACATGGCTGGAACACAGCCAGAACACTGCCATAGGCGGTGGCGCACCGCCGCTGGCCAAAACTCAAAATTTGACAAAACTTCCTAAATCAAAAACCTTCTTCCTAGCATGCATGACAACTTTCATAACTATCATGAAGTCAGAATCGAAGCGAAAAGGGTTGAAAACTACCTCGCAAGCCGAGAATCATTGTTTAATCCTAGTTTGAACGATTTTCGATGGGAAACCATCCCCCAAGGATCAAAGGAGGAGGCTGCTGCGAACTCAACACTAGAAGGATGAAGCCGTGGCATCGCCGGAGCTGCGTTTTCCGACCGGGTCTGAATACACCAAACTTTGCCGCTTTGCTGCGTCGCACACGGTGGATATCACCGCTAGAGGCTGCCACAGAGACGACCTGAGCAAGGAGGCAAGTCGATCTGGAAAGTTTCACTAGTAGAGAGAGAATAGAGAGTTTTCAGAGTTTCCGGAAATGGAAACTTGCTAAAATGAAAATAGTAACCCTCCCAAAACAGAAACTTCTATTTATAGTGGTTTCCAAAAATATCTAAAACTTTTTTAGATCATAAGTTTCACATACGAACTCTGATTTTCACGTTCCGCAGTCCACGAACTCATATCGACGCGTTTTATGACTTTCATGAAGGAAGTTTTCAAAGATTCTCAATGTATCAAAAGTCAACCTTGAACCCCCCCTAAAGCCACACTTTTCGAATAATAATTGTCCGAACCAATTCCACTTCACATACAACATACGAATAAAACATAATAACAATAATTCGTACAACTGGTCCATTATTAATTACTAAAATTAAAAAATGAAAATTTTGGTCATCACAAAACCAAAGGAGATTAATGGACAATGGAGAAGCATTGGTCATTCACCCAACATCGCTTAGCTTTGGACTCCAGGTAGGAGGACTCGCCCTAGTTTGTGGTTTTCTATATTGTTTTATAGTTTGAAAATTATTCGTTTTCTATGATTATTCTTATTTGAGATAATGAGGGTGACTTGAGAATGAGAGGAGCATAGCAACTTCCTTGGGCTTTGATCCCCTAAACCTCCGGAGGGGTCGTATGGACGGTAGAGTGTCTGACATCCTTTAAGGTGTGGCACTGCCTCTAGGTGATACAACATAAGTGGACACTCTCGCTACAACCTGCCGGTTTAAACGATAGTAATCATGGTAAGGGTGTAGTTGACTTTATGATCGGTCATCAGGTTTGTTAATTGGATATCCAAATATCGAGTGTTGACATCCTTTAAGATGTGGCACTGCTTCTAGGTGATACGGCGTAAGTGGGCACTCTTGCTACACCTTGCCGGTTTAAACGATAGTAATCGTGGTAAAGGTGTAGTTGGCTTTATGATCAGTCATCAGGTTTGGATATCCAAATATCTAAGTTTATAGAAAATGCTTCCAATGTGGGATTTATCTATATATGTAGTTTTTACTTACTCCCCCGCACCTATGTTTATATATTACAATTGTTTTCAAAACTAGCTAGGGTTGAGCCATACTAGGCAAGCGAGGACGAAAGCTCACCCTTACAATAGTTTGGTGATTGCAGGTACTGTGCACGAAGATGGGACAACTAGGATTGATGCTGGGTATGGCATGCTCTCTCTCAATTTTGAATTTTTGTATTGTCAAAAAGTTGTTCTAGTTAATAGGTTTTGGTTTGTGGATTCCAAATCCTATTATCTATCTCATAATTATACCTATTTCATAATTCCTTGTTTTGTAGTAAGTTTGTAACAATTGATCATAACATCTTCTTCAATTATTTTTTGCCGGTTATGTGTTTGCTATGAAGTTATTGGTTCAGAACTTGCATACTAAACTCCTTTGATATTCTACTCAACTTGATTAGCTTATCTCTTTCCAATCTTCTTAAATCTGTTACGTGTGTGCTCTCAATTAACATTACTCGGACAAATGATTTGGAACTCAATGAAACTTGGTTTTAGAAATGGAATTTATTTTGTCATTCAATGTAACAGGTTATTACATCAAAAGTCTTCTCAATTTCACCTCATTCATATTCACGCTTGTAGTTCAATTCTACCTTCCGTTGAAAGGTAATTTTAGTGTCAGATCTTATTCAAATGCCTTGTTTATCTTTAGGAGTGTGGCTGAACCATTTTTAGCTCATGCTCGTAACGGTTCATGGCACTGTAGCGTGACCGATTTGAGGAGGTGCAAATCGAAGAGTTACATAAAGTGGTATCAGAGCAATGATTTTAAATATTTCAACACAATTTATATATTATTGACTAATACCTCAAAGTTAAAGTTATTTTGTTTGGAAATTTTATATTCTATATCTATTTCATTCGATTCGTGAGAATGTAGAATCTTCTGAACTTTTTCAAAAACTCACTTTCTGCAAGCTTACATCGTTTTCTTCTGGCTTTCCTGTTTTTCGAAATCCTAAATCTCAAAATCCTTTGTTTTTTTTTTAGCTCCAAAAATGTCCTATATTTTAAGAAAATATATTGTATACCTATCGGTTTTAAAATTTTGAGCTTTGTTCTATGGGTTAAGTCTTATGTCGTACTGGAGTAGGATATCAAAAATGATGCTCAGATTCTTAATGTGATCCTTGATGGTCACACTTTTTACCAACATGTCGTCTATGTAAACTTCCATGTTCTTATATGATCTACAAACAAGGCATTTACTAACCTTGGGTATGTGGTCTCTGCATTCTTTAAACCAAATGGCATGACCTTGTAAGAGTACAAGCCCTTATATTTGGTGAAGGATGTGTGCTCTTGGTCAGAGGGTTCCATCACGATCTGGTTGTAACCTGAAAAGGCGTCCATGAAGCTTAGGAGTTTGTGCCCAGTGGTGAAGTCAACAAGTTGATCGATTCTCAGTAATGGGAAGCTATCCTTAAGGCATGTCTTGTTGAGGTTAGTGAAGTCGACACATGTGCGCCATTTGCCGTTGGATTTCTTTACCATGACTACGTTGGAGAACCATGTTGGATATGATACTTCTCTGATAAGTTTGATATCTTGGAGTTTCTTGACTTCTGCTTAATTGTATGGCCTTATACTTCTGTGAACTTCCCTTTTACCGGACAGGCATGGCGAAAGGTGAGATGGTAAGTTTGTGGGTGAGTAGCTCGAGCGATATACCTGGCATGTCAACGTATGACCATGCAAAGACTTCTTGCCTTGACTTGAGGAATGCGATCAGCTATGCCTGAAACTGGGGGCTTTTTTGGAGCATGTTTTGACATTCCTCTCTCTCCTCTCCGGATGTGTGTCTAAGATGGAGACTGAAATGAGGTCCTCTAAGGAGTCCGGCCTTGGCTGTTTCATTTCCTCTTGCAGTCCACTATTTTTCTCAGAGTGTTAGTGTGCATCGGGGGTTCGAGATCCTCCCGAGGGTCGTCAGGTTTGTCTAACGGGGAAGGCAAGTCCGTTACCGATAGTACCTCGTGTCAACCGCGCCTTCTCGCGATTGTCAAGGGAGTTGCATTGGCTCGCTACTTCCTGATCTCCCCTGATGGTGAGGATGCCCCCTGGTGTAGCTATCTTCATCATTAACATGTGTCCAGCTGTGAAACAATGAAGTCCCCAGTTGGCATCTCGTCTGAGGATGATGTTGTAAAATGACGAATAGTCAATGACAATGAAATGTGTTGCCATTGTAGCGACAGTACTGCCCTCACTTAAGGTAATGCACAAGTAATCTAATCCTAAGGGTTGTGTGATCTCACTTGAAAATCTGGTCAGGGGCACATGGTTCTGGAAGAGTTTCTTTTTGTCTCGTCGTAGTCCCTTATAACAATTGCTGAACATGATACTAACCGCGATGCCGCTGTCAACCAGGACCTTGTGGCAGCGATAGTGGTCGATTACCATGGTGATCAAGAAGGGGTCATTGTGGTGCTTTTGAATTCTATCTTCTGGGCGACTGAAAGTGATCGAGCTCTATTCGACTTGGGGGGTGTTATAGTTGAGGCTGAGGATTTCTTGCCCCTCGAAGGCATTTGTGCTTGGGTAGATGGAGAGTTTCGGCACAGGGCATGCCGCCATGTATAGTCAATATCTAGCCATAAACTTCGACGACGTTAGCTCCGGTAGCGAGAGTCTGATATTGTTGGAGTTTCCTATTTTGGATGAGGTCCTTGACGGCGTTTTTTAGAGCGTAATAGGTGTTGGTACTATGGCCTACCTCCTCGTGATAAGTGCAATATTTACCATTATCCCTTGGTTTTTGCTGGCCTAGCCAGCGCTTTGGTGGGCGCAGGATGAGATCCCTATGATTGTTCCAGATGTCTTCTTAAGAAATGGTGAGGGTGAAGACTTCATATCTGGGCGCATTGTACTTTGGTGCTTCTCGGTATCGGTTGCTACAATATGGTGCATCGCTATACCGGTTGCTGTTAGATGAGGTGTGCTTCGCCTTCTCGAGGCTCTTAGCATACTATTTGTCTCTCTTTTCAGTCTAGTATCCAGGTTTGTCCCTTGTTGCTGAGCTGTTATGTTATGTTGGCTTGTCCCTGGCGTTGTCTTTGCCCATGTTATCTGTTGCTCCACGGGTGCTTGTGAGTTGGAGGACGCTGAAGGGATTGGCACTGGTTCCTATATCACTACCGAATGTGTCATATTTAGCTTGGGCATAGGCTGTAGCTACATTGAGTAGGTCATTGTAACTTATGGTAGGGTTGGCATTGATTTGGAATAAGAAATATCCCGGCTAAAGAGCCTGCTTGAATGTCAATGCTGCCAAGGTTGGGTTGCTTGTCTTTGCCATCGCTTGAAAAAATCTCTCAAGCGCTCGTTAGGTCTCTGAGTCATCTTGAACATGTCGAGTGTTGTGCGATAACCGCTGCAACATAGGATGAATCGCCTAAGGAACTTGTCACCGAGCTCCTGGAAACTATTAATGGAGTTGGGTGGTAGGTTAAGGAACTAGCGTAAAGCTTCATCCGTCAATGTTTCTTCAAAGGCATGGCATGCCATTGCGTTTGTGTAGCAAATGCCATGTAGTAAGGACTGAAATAGCTCAAGTTGATGATATGGATCCCGGGATTGCACTTCTCGATTTTGAATGGTTTAGCTTCTTGTGGACGCTACTCGGCTCATTTCCAAGGTGTGAATGGTCCCATTTTTCCCTTGAACACTGTCGTTATTGGGTGCCAATCGGACCTGCTTTCGGCATTCTCGATTCTCGCCTGCAAGGCAGCGATGGTCTTGCTCATCTACAACAGCAGTCTTGTGTTGGGATTAGGAGATGGTATAGCATTGTTGGTTGTTGTTGTGGCCGTGGTCATCCCCGAGACATCCGCCGTGTCTAGTACATGTTGTGGTTGTTACGGAAGTGGTGCTGCGCTGAGGGAGCTAAGGAATATTGAAAAGTTGATATAGATAATTTGTGGGCCAGCGCTTGTGTTCCCTAGTGTGGGGCCAATGAGTGTCTCAAGTGTGATATTGAAGGTACCAATGAGGCCCGAGCTATAGTGAGGAAGGTGCTCGATGCGTTGACATCGCTGATCATTGGCATTGGTGTCTACCAGTGAGCTCTGTCCAGCGCTTCTTTTGTGCAATCCTTCGCTGCAGCGCATCTCGGAGGATGCAGTTCTGGTTGGCCATGTTTTCGACGGCCCTGCGAGCCTCTTCAGCGGTTAAGTGCTTGGCCTCAACCTATGCTTGCTGTTGTGAGAGGTCATGTTTGACAATCTCGAGTGCTGTCGCAGGGTCAGTTGTTGTAACAGTGGAGGTCTCGCTGGTAGGGCTAAGGAAGTAGAGAGTGCTTTGCACCTTGTGCTGCTGGCTGTTTTCATGCGTGTCGGGCATATTGGTAGTCATTGGTTAGAGTGTGGCTGCCAACCATAAGGAGGAGAAAAGACTCCTTCTGGTGCCAAATATTTTTGTGGAGTGTTTGGCTTTGATCACGTTTACGGTTCTTCCTGGACATAAGGAAGGCAAAATGAAAAGTATAGATAGGGGTAGTCTAATCCAGCAAAATCACAGGATGTGGGATCGCCTTCCGAGCTCTCGTCTATCTATAAGACAAACAAAGGTCAGAGGGAAGACCGGGTGTGCCAGCCTTCCATGCTCCGATGCTTAAGTCAGTATCGTTATATGATGTGGAAAGCGATAGTAAACAGTTACGTTTTTAGGGTACTGTTGGAGATGACATATTTGTAGAGGATTTGGGCAGATGTGGTTCCCTTACTTCTGGTGTGGGATGTTTGGGCTCCCGATACTGCCCAAAGGGGGTATCGCGACCCTTATCTGGGAGTATCTTTGCTACTCTTTGTGGCTAGATGAACCTTGTATTTCCGGTATTTGTACTTATGAGGTATATACACCAACAATATCGGAATGAGTGTAAACTAGTTATTATGATCTTTGGTTTAAAAGTCTTGTTATATAGGTTTGTCTTTTGGATAGTTTACTTTTTAGGGGAAGTTCCACCAAATTTTTGGTGAAATTTCTTCTAAGGTAGACCCTATAAGGCAACTTCGATTTTCAGGATGAAATTCGGGACAGGTACTGTCACCAACACATGCTTATCATTTCTTTGTTTCTTTCTTTTTGTCTCATATCTGTATCTTTGGTGTGACTTCTCATTTCTTAGTTCATTTTTAGGTCTTACTAATGTGACTTCTTTAATTCGTAGCTACCTTTATTATATAGACCCTACATGGTAAGAAATTTTTGCATACCTTCAGTATAGAACCGATTATGGTGTTAATCAATGTTTTTCCTAGAATTTGATTGGACATTTTTATTTCACATTTATATGATGTATTTGTAGATTTCACAAGTTTTAAAAAATCCATGTTTATGTATATCTCTATATCTAAGATTACATTTGTCTCTATATTTAGAACTTCAACGTCTTTAGATGGGCCAACTAATTGAGATAGTGCAAATATTATTTCAAGATTTCATGCATAATTTTCAGTTAAATTATTTAAATGTCTTAAATGGATAAAAAGGTGGGGTGGGCTTTAAATGAGGATCATTTTAATGAGGATTTCATTAGACATGAGAAGTTTCTAATCAACGGTTGTGAGAGACACTTTTGGATCATATATATTTCAGAAAATTAACTATTAGATATTTAGATATTTTTGAGTTTTATATCTGTAGATTTTTATCCAAACTGGAAATTGTTAAGGCATTCACAATCGTGATTTATCATTTATTAACATGAAAATTCAGGTTTGACTAATTTGGTTTGTCCATTGATTTGATTTAGTTTGGTACCTTAATGATTAGCAATTTGAAAGAACAATTTTGGGTCCTTGACTTAATGCACCAAAATTGGCCAAAATGATCTCACTTACCCTAGCAATAGATTTTTGTTTCCACTAACCTAATTTAAAGAGAAATGACTATTCTGTGCTCAATCTAATTAATAAACTACATTCACTGCCTCTCTCTCTCTCTCTCTCTCTCTCACTCATCAGATCCTTCCTTGGTGAATATGACAAGGCCCAGCCCCGATTTAGAACTCGACACCTCCGATTCCGATCGAGATCAGAAGCTTAATCTCTGTCTCCGCCGAGATTGTGCTTGTCCTAGCTCCTGGACGTATGCAACTCCTGTTCTCACCTTCGTGGTTCACCTCCCTGGCAATAGGAAGGTTCGACGAGCTAGAATCGGCAGTGTTCAGCGAGTTGAAATGACAATTCGGAAAGGAGGCGAAAAGGAAAGGAATGCTATTGGAGGAGGTGGATGATGTGGCTACACATGTCAGGGAAGCGTGTGAAGGCGTGGGTGCCATATCATTTTTTTTTTAGTAAACTGTGGGCAGAAGGCCGAGATGGAAAGAAAAAAAAAAGTCTTTTTATCTCATAATAAAGGTTTACTGGGGAGCAATAAAGTTTTATCCCCCCCCTCTCATCTTCTAACAAACATTTATTGCCGCCCCCCCCCCCCCAAAAAAAAAGTTTATTGAAAGACAATAAATGTTAATTGGAGGGCAATAAAGGTTTGAGGGGTAGGCAATAAATCTCTACGGTGACCTATGAGATCTCTGACGCCTTCTTTGGAGACCTCCTATGAGATTTCATAAACTTTTATTAGCCCCCAATAAAGATTTATTGGGGAGCAATAAAGGTTTATGAGGAGTTAATAAACATCTCCGGCGACCTATGAGATCTTTGATGACGTCTTTGGTGACCTCTAGCGAGGTTTTTAGAGAAGTCCGCGCTATCGATGACCAAACTCCCGCGACCGATGACTGTGGGGAAAAAAAAAATAGTATTTGGTGATGAGGGAAAAATCTTAATTGGGTATTAAGGAATACTTTATTAGAGTCTTTATGGGTAAGTAGGAAAATTAATACAGCAAATTACAACAAACTACAAAATCAGCTAACTTTCTCTCTTGCGCAAACCCAAGAACTGTATTTCCCATTCGGTTACCCAGAAAGCCCATGCGGCAATTTTCTTCTCTATTTTTAATTTTTCTATTAGATGGCAATTGATGAAAATATCTCTTCCTATATGAAACGTAAACTATGACGGCAAGAGAGAGATTGATTGGCGTGGGAGAGAGAGAAAGAGCGATAAAGAGAGATTCAAATTGAGATCGAGATCCATATGTAGTTCAAGAGTAGGCCAACATATTTGGAGTCCTCAGTTGGTTAACAAAATTATTTGAGGTATGTGTTTATGTATTTTGAATCTCTCAATTTCTTGTCGACGAAGTTCATCACAATTGTTCTGCATGTAGATTTCTTCTTTTATTTTTGTAGTTTTTTTCTTATCTAAATTGGCTTGTAATACTGCCCATGGTACTATCAAACCCATTGTATCAGTTTTATATTTTGGGATGGCGAGAAAGTTGCGAAATTTGGAAATTGAAAAGATCTAGAGGCTTTATGTTTTTTAGTTTCTTTCCTCTCTAGCTGCCTTGTGGTTTTGGTGAGAGAAGTCTGCTCTAATTGTCTTTCTTATGCTCGACAACTTGGATGCCTATACTAAAAACCAATGCAATACATGTAGTCCATTTTGATGTTGTTGTACAGTGAGCAAGACATTTGTTGTTTTTGTCTATAGTATTCTCTATTCTTAAGGGATTATAAGAATCAGCTACTGTATATAGTATATCGAGTTTTGTAATGCTCTTTATTCTCAATTTCCGGGTTTGTAAAATTACATTCTCTTTACTCTCTTTGTCAACAAAGAATATGTGTATTTGCTATTGAATAGTAATAGTCAAATGACTCAAATCGTATATGCTATCAATAACAATATCAGAATTTGCTATTGACACTCAGTAACAATGTTTTATTTGCGATTTAGTGTCATAAACAATATCATATATGTTATTGACATTCAGTAGTACTGTCCATTTTGAGATTCATAATCAGTACCACTATCCACTTTGCTACTGACCATTAGTGACAAACTTTCTACTTACTATTGACAGTACAGTGGCAATACTTTTATTTGTTGCTGACTGGTCTCTAACTACTCGGTTAGCGTCTTTCACTTAATGAATCATGCGTTTTTCTTGTTATCGCCAATAGCATTATATATTTGCTACTGACTTTTAATTGCATCATATGTAATTAGTCTGACTGTAACCTTATCATACTTGTTCTGGGCTCATTGGAGCAACTGCTTGATTCTTATGGTCTGTCAAAAACAAAAGTAAATTGTTTTGAGAAAATATTTGAGTACTTGTGTTTTGAGAAAGTAAATTGCTTATGGATTCATATATCATTGTTTGTTATTGAAGCTCACTAGCATTATTTGTATCGAATATCAGTAGCATTATTTGCTAATTACTGTCAAGAGCATTGTTTGCAGTATTGTTATCACTAGTACTGCGTTATTTTTTTTATTGTGGACATGTGCAATGTAAAAATACTCATTCAGAAGAGACGATGGGATGTAGTTTGCCAAAATATAGAGTCAATTTCACTCTCCAAATAAATAAAAAAGACACAACTGTCAATTTCACTCTCCAAAGGAGTGTCTTTGAATAAATTTCTATTGATTTCCGGGGATATCATTATTTGCTATTGACTCTCAGTAGTATTATTTTCTATTGAGCTTCAGTAGTATTTTTTGCTATTGAGCCTTAGTAGCATTGGTTTGCTATTAATCTCAGTAGCATTATTTGCTAATCAATGTCAACAACATTGTTTACATTTTTGTTATCACTAACAATTCCTTTATTATGTTTTTTGCAGGCCTTCCCGCTTTAGATTGATTTGAAAGAATTATCTGACTATTTATAAATGAAGATCGATCAGTAACATGTAGATACTTGCTACAAAAGAAAATTTATGTAGAGTGATGAAGTGTAGCTACTAAGGTGCTCAAGGTTCTCAGATTTGGATAATTTTGAGTTCGATTTATGAGTGATTTGTAATAGTTGCTTCGTTAAAGGCCATTAGACCAATTGCTACAACAATAAAAATAGAGGTGCTTATGACTGTAGACTGCGAAGCTGGGAAGCAATGTAGTTTCAAAAGTATTTGTAGAGTAATAAAATTGCAAATATTATTATCAAATACTTACCACTCTCGATAAATTGCTATTGGTGGGATAAATACTGAGATATAGTTTTGAATTGTTATTGGTTAGAATTGTTTAAATGCTTAATTTGAATAAGATCTTATTTATGATCGATTTTTGGTGTTATAGAGAATTGTGTGTAGATGCACTGGGAATTTGAAATCTCAGTGCTTAAAAAGTAAAAACCATTTGAAGATGTAGTGGCAATCTTGTAATTATTTACATATTTAATGTTTATTTTGGCGTGTCATATTGATTGGTTGTCGGCATGGTGCAGAGTATAATTAACTTTGCGCATGATATTTTTAGGGGGGTGAAATTTGCACACCCAAATTTGCAAACCACACCCCCTTTCATTTTTTTAATAATATTTCTTCCCAAAATTTTTTGCTCTTCCTAAAACACCCTCAAAAGTCAGATTTTATATTTTTAGTCTTCTCTCTCTCTATCTCTCTCACGTTCTCTTCTCCAAAATGACCACAACAATTCCTCCTCTCTCTTTCTTCTCCAGATGCATTTTCTCCATTGAAAATTGACCAACCTCAACCTTTGTCTTTCCAAACCCAGGTCAAATCCCAACTTTTCTCTTTGCTATCTCACTTTATCTACTCTAATTTCATGTTTAACTTTGGTTTTCTCTTCTGCAATTCAATTGTTCTTACTGTTCCTT
>BDJD01003736.1:182176-202575 GCA_002564525.1 Rosa multiflora | reverse complement strand
TTTGAGGCTTTTTGATGCTTCTAAGTTTTCTGGGTTGTTGCCTGATGATCATTTCAGTTCCTGATCTCTCTTTTTATAGGCTCAATTGGAGGGGTATTATGGTGGCTCAAGCCCTTTGGTTTTTTGGGTAAGATGTTTCTCCTTTAGCTTATGTAGGATTTCTGCCTTAAAACTTGGAATGTCAGAGCTTACTTGAGATATGGAGTCTTGGAAACAGGGGAAGATTGTTGCAGCCGTGCGCAAAGATTGCAGCAGAAACAGCTGCGGTGACAGAAAATCTGGAACGAGGTTGAAGGGGAAGCTAGGGAGTTGTGAGCTCATCATTCAAAGGGGAAGGGGATATCTGCCTACCAGTTGGAAAGTTTCCTCCTTGCCAACTGACAGGGGGAATCGATATTCCTCCTGGATATTTGGGTTGAGTAGCAGCGTATATAGCAGCTGCGGGGAAAGGAAAGGGAGATAGAAGAAAACGGTGAAAGTTGGGCTACCCTATTTCTTTTGGGTTTGGGCTTTTTCTTTGGGCTTTGGGTTTTGAGGAAAAAAGGTTGACCCAAACCTCATTTTCACCAATTCGCTATAGGTTTAAATTACCGGGCTTGGATCTCGAGCCCAAGATCGAGATCACCGATGACGTTAAACCAATAGGCGAGCATTATATGTTTCCGTAACCTTCCACACCATACCTACTTCTGCAAGCCCCAGAAATGCGTGGATGTGGCTTGGCTCCACATCTAGGGTGTGTTTGCTTGGCGGGTTAAAGTCGAGAGATGGGTATAAAATTCCATAGTTTTATAGAATTTTATACAAATTGCGTGTTTATGCTAAAATATGTCGCGACGACATATTTATTTGTCGTGTGATTTTTCGGGTACCAAAATTAGCCCCCTTGATTATGTGGGCTGCTTGAAGCATGAAATCAAAATGAGGAAAAATCAGCCCAAGCTACAATTCCCAAGGTGAGTCAGCGTGAGAGGCCCATTCTACCTTCTTTTCTTTTCTTTCTTCTTCTTTTGAACAATAACGTGTTAAGACTCCAAAGTTTAACCTCCTCTTCCCGCTTAAGGAGTGTTGAACTCTTCGCGCTCTGTCTGAAACTTTGAGCTCGTGTCCCTTGAAGATTCCAGACATTCTTGAACCTACTGGGCTTTACGATTCGAGGTATTCCTTTCCCCTCTTTCGAAACCCTAAAATTCTCCTCTTTGTCTTCTTTTCTTTCCTTCAGCGTGTAACCGTTGCATTCCTCCCTCTACTGTGGGGAATCATGATTCTTTTTCCTGTTGTAGGGATCCATCTTACACCTCTTCCAATTCGCGGATTGGATTGCATGATCCTTTTCATCTAAGGTAATCTCGAACCCTTGGGATTGTTGAATCGGGTAAAATTTTTTGTTGAATGGCTTATGCATGCAGATGGGTTATGGATGTCTTGTGATGGTTTGAATTAATTTCGGTATTGCATCGATCTTTACTCTTGCTGCAGCTTGTATTCAATTCCTCCTTATGGTGATTGACTTTGTGTCCTTTTTTTTTCGTTGCTGTGATTGCTGCTTGTTCATGCCCAGTCTTCCTCTTAGATTGATCTCACTTGAGTTCTTTTATTATTATTTTTTTGCTAACTGATCATATTAACTTGATGAGCTGCGATTTTGTTTTATGGGTAGTGATGCAATGCTGCAGAAGACTTCACAATTGATTTAGAACAACAATTTGTCTTCTTCCCTTTTTTTTTTTTTTTTGCGTTTGGTTGCATAGCGTCCCTCTGTTTTCTTTACATGACCTTTACCGGAATCACTGCAGCCGAACTTCCCGTAGGAAGATTTGTAGTCCGCCTGCGTTACGAACTCTCTCATTTTCTTTCTTGGATTTAGCTTCCTTAAAGTCACCGCAGCTAACTCTTTCTGTAAATACACATGTATAAGTATATTGTGCCTGTGGAGCATGTACAAGTATTATACAGAGGTGTGCAGTTTTGGCTTTAGCGCTTATGTGTGTCAAATATTGCTTGAGATTGCTAGATAGGTGCACGTGCACTTGGAGTTTTCTTGAAAATGCAGTTCCTCTGTCATTCATCTCTCCCTTCTTTATTTTTTTTGTGTTGCTTGCATATATATGTATGTGCCCGTTGTGCATGTGTTTGAGGTTGATACTATGAAGGGGAAAACACATTTGCAGCTTTACCTTAGGATAGGCATGTGTATGCTTGGAGTTGATCAAGGATAGCATTTTGTTGTATGTACGTTTCGTATTTTATATATATATATATATATGTTCGTGCATGGACTGACTTATCAGGATGCACCTATTTTGAGCAAGGCATGAATATGTCACATCTTGGCTTGGCTTGTGCGTTGCTTGACTGCCATAGGTTTTTTTTTTTTTTGATCTTATCTCGATTTGTCTTCTGCTTCGGATGTTCCTGTTCTTTTTTTTTTTTTTTTGGGGGGAATAGTTGCATGCATCGGTGTACAGGGCTGTGTTTGCTTGGTTGTTATATTTTGCTTGAAAGTGATGCACCGATGATGGATTTATCACAATATACCATAGGGATGTGACATATTTTGGCAAGGCGCCGCATGCTTTGCTAATTGTGTGATTATGCTTGGCATTCTGCCTGCTTGTGGGTGTCAGATAGGGATTACCATGTGTTAGAGAACCAATTGCTATCGCTCACAGGTAGTATACCTCTTTCTTTCTTTTTTTTTCTTTTTTTTTTTTGCAGGAGGGCCTCCTTTTTGTTTGCAATGGCACAAACATCTGAGTCTTCTCAGCCTACTGAACTTCACGACCACCACTTCTCACTGGAAGATGGTCTCATTCCTGCTTCCACCGCGGGGGCCTGTGAGGGTAGCTCAGGAGAGGCATCTCATGTGTTTTCTGGGTGCTTTGTCTCTCCCAAGTTCATATCCAGGTTACTTATTGAGTGGGGAGAGTACCCTGCAGTGCCTATATGTTTCCGGTATCCTGCAAGGACCCCTGCGGGTTGGCCTGAATGGGTCAGCTTTGAGGTACAACAGGAAGAGCTTGAAGAGGCCCTTATTGGAGCTGGAGTGAAGATTTCACTGTTTATTTCCGGCGTTTGTGAGGTTTACAAAGATGACATTTGCCTTCGCCATGTGGTGCGAAGATGGAGTCCTGAAACTCACACGTTCATCTATTCTTGGGAGGAATTTACTCCTTCTTTGGAAGATGTTTTCAATATTATGTGAATTCCTATCGTTGGGGATGGTAATCCCTTCAAGATAGAGCTAAATAAAGCGTAGAAGATATAACGTCCCGAACCTAAATTCACCGGTTTACTAGTTGTTGGATAGTGAACGACAATTTGTTTTACCTTTACTCTTTTTCGGTAACTTTTGTGGCCCTAAATTGTTGACTTTTGTTCAGGTCAAAATTTGAGAAAGTTTTCTCCATGAAAGTTGTAGAGGGCGTTAAACTGAGCGCGTGCATATGTGGTACGTAAAAATCGGAGTTCGTATGCGAAAGTTATCAGAGAAAAGGTAAAGTTATTGTTCATGGTAGAAATTGGTATAAATAATGAAAATTTACTGTGGTAGGTTTCCAAATCCAGAAACCCACCTTTCTCTCTCCTCTCCCCCGATCTCTCGCCTTTCCTCTTCGGGTGATTTCTTCTCCCCTTCGATTCGCCGCCGTCCGGCCATTAACCGGTGGGCAACCGGCCACCACGTGATCGCCTCTTCCTCCTTTTGACGCTAGTGCCCTTGTGTTTCGGCAATTTGGCCGAAAAACTCCCGATCGAAGCAAGTAACCTCACGGGGGCAATTTGAGCTTTTCCGGCGATTCAGCCATTTCCGGCCGTCTCCGGCCACCAAACTGGCGTCGAAGGTGGGGTTTTTGCCAAGGATAATTTCCCCCCTAGCCTTGAGCCGCGTTTTGCAGCGTGGAAGGAGAATCAAGGAAAGCCCAATCCTAGGGTTTGGGATTTTTTCTGGAAAATTTTCACCGGCCGAATTGGAGCTCTTAAAGGTAAAATTGGATTGTGTTGTGGTTGAGAAAAATGTTGGGTCTGATGAGTAGGTGGCGCTGCTGAAATCTGGTGACCATTGGATGTTTGGTAATTTTTGGAGAAACTTGGAATTATTTATGAATTTTGAAGTTTAGGGTTTCGATTATCGAATTACGAGAATCCGACCGTCGGATATCTCTCGGTTATGCCTTGGAACCTTTAAATTAACGAATTGTATTAGTGGTATAATTTGGGCTGAATCCGAGGAGAATTGGGAGGTGAAATTATGAGGAATTGATTTCAGGAATTGTATTAAATTATTGAAGAATTATTCACGGAATATAATTGTGTACAGGACGACGTACCGAGCTATTGCTCGATGACGGAACACGAATGCGTGATCGTCGGAATAGTACTGTGAGTGGACTTTTATTTTTCAAAAAATGATGCATGCCTTTATTTAATTGGTTCCGAGGTTATAATTTGTTTATCGTATTAATTTCCCGAGCATATGGTTAATTTCAGGAATGGTTTTGGATATTTGATTATTTGAAAGTTTTATGGCGTGCGGGGTCACGTCATTGGATTATGCTTATTTTCTTTTATTTATTTATTTCCGATGTGATTTCCGGATTTATACTATTTATATTATATTTAGATTCAGTGATTTGAGATTTTTATAAGATTTTCGAAATGAGATTTCGAAGGAATAAATCTTTATATTTATTTTTATTTTTGATTTGGGATACTCTTGGCGTGTGGGACACATCATTGGAAATTCATTTGCAAGAGATGGGGAAGCTTTATGTACTTATGGATTTACTTGGTTTTCGGGTTTCTTTTGCCATACGTTGGGTGACTTATCATTGCTAGCAGTAGCCCTCCGCCTTTGTGGTGCTGTGATGGGATCACCGTAGCCCTCCACCTTTGTGGCGCAGGTTACTGTCTCTGTGACAGTAATTCTGTAGCTCGGTATCCTATCGCTACACTTAGTGGCGTAAGAGTATATTACGGGAGTAATGGGAGTATTTTAGCCTGGGAGGCTATCACCCGAGCCTGGGAGGCTCACTCGTATGGCTATCGCCTTCCCCTACTCACTTTACTACTTAAGCTAGCGGGGCTAGCTCTATTTTCGTTTAACCAGCGGGGCTGGTCTTATTTTCCTTGAGTATCAGAGTTCCAACTTTTTCTTTTAAATCGTATGTAACTAGCGGGGCTAGTCGGTTTTCATGAGTGGAACTCCTCTTGTTTTATTTTCGTTAATCCTTGCATGCATCGGGAATTTTTTTTAAAGAAATAAATGTGGGAAAGTATAAAATCCATTTGGTTTAAAAATTGTTTATTTTTGTCCACTCACGCTAACGTATTTTATGGGTACTTTCCCCTGGGTCCTTCGGTTTCAAATGCCCAGTTTGCAGGCGAATTGGTTGAGGTTGGGCGTACACGGAGTTGAGGCATAGTCGACAGCATGACTTCCGCATCTGTCTTTGAATTAGGTTTTCCTCTTATACCTTTCTGTTAGAATTGCTCTGATTACCTATGGGATTTATGCTATCCGAGTTGAGATGTGTGTTTTGTGAATTGGAGACTGATGTTGATTTGGGGAGCAGGGTGGCTCCAGGAGCATAAGGATGAATTGTTTTAGAAGTGTAAATTTCCTTTCTACAGATTTTGGGTAGTCCATTTTAGGGGAAATTTTGCCAAATTTTTGGAAGAATTTCTTTTAAGGTGGGCCCTGCAGGGCCACTTCTGATTTCTGGGTGAAATCCGGGGCGGGTCCTATAAGAAGAAGAAGCTGCAGATTCTGAAAAGGGGTGCTTATGATTCTAAAGAAGTGTTCTATTTTTGTTACTGGGTGAGACACTTTTGGGGCTCGATGGACGGAGGCAAGTTTAAGCATGGTGCAGGTTTCGAATCTGGCTGCCGGGTGGAAGCCATGTTATTTGCTTATTGGTTGAGCAGGTTCATTTTCACAGATTTTCCCTATGAGAACGTGCAGCCGCGAGTCTTCCCGTTGGCCATTATGCTAGCAGCCGGTACTTGTTTTCCGCTCCTATCTTCCTTAGTCATCTATATAAGAAACTTGATCAGATTTCAAAGGATGATAAAGAAGGTGCGGGGTAGTATGGCGTTGACTCTCTAGTATCTAGTTTTTTCCTTCAAGTATTTGTATGGGAGAGATTCGAAGGTTTGGCTGTGGAACCCGTAACTCCTGAGTCCCTTCACCACCTTGAGGGAGGTAAAAGGGACTTCAATTTAGTAGGATTCCCATTGTGTTGTAGATGGTTCAGAAGGAAGGCCAAGAAAGGTGCGTTTAGGCACGTCGTTTTGGATGACATTGAGAAATTCAATTTCAGACCATATTTCACTGCTCATGGCTTCCAGACATTTCCTTTCTTTTATCTAGAGGGCAACTTATCACCGTTCCGAGCTGCTTCTAACCACTAGTGCTCAGTCCATAATAGCATGTGGCGATTTCTTTGACCCCGTGATGGAGAAGTATTCTCCTCTAGAGTTAAGAGGCAATTTGGCATCGACCAGGATGTGCCATCACATCTATCTTACGGTGGACATCTTGGGGATTGCATCATGGGTTTCGCTCGGACAGATGGTATTTCCTGCAGGGGTATGCTCTCCGATAGTCTCGGGAAGAAAGACTGTGTTGGATCCCCTACATCAACATTCTTGAGATTTTGGGAGTTGCAGCGGTGCTAGTTTAAGAGGTTTATTCAAACTGGTGGGACTAGGTTGCGTCCGAAAGCCACTAGTGAGAACAAAAGACTACTCCACAGTAGCACTGTCATGGGTGTCATGTCTAGACTTAACCTTCCTTATACTGAGGTATACTCAAATGGTACAAAGCATGTGGTTGGTCACCTCAAGGGTGGTAAAAGTGGAGACGATCCTGAAGTAGAGCTGCCAGCTGCCGGAATAGAGAAAGGTAGCAAGAGTGCAACAAAGGGTAAAGTCAGGGCTTCCGAGGATGGAGGGGAAAGTAAAAGGAAGGTTTGCCGCTTCAAACCTAAGGTGGCCAAAGATCGTATCCCTCCTCCAGTAGTCAAGAGTGCCTTTGGTGTTAAAGTGATACTGCCATCGAGTTTGGCTTGTGAAAAAGGGAAGAAGAGGAAAGCTGCTTCTACCCTGAGACCAAGTGGGGTTATTAAGAGGAAGGTTGCAGATGATGCCTCACCTGCTGTCCTTAGGCGGAGTTCTCGCGTGGCCAACATGAACTTTTATAAACGTAAACCGTCGTCTAAGGGTGATGTTTATGTTGATCTTAGTGATGGGCCAAGTGTTGACGGGGATGGTAGCCCCCTGAGTGATGAGGATAGTGAGTCTAATACTTATGAGGGAAAGACCTGCGATGATGGTAGCCAGGTATCCTTTTCTGGCACGACATTCTTTCCCCTTTTTTTCTTTTTTGGTTGCATGGCGTGCGATTTACTTGTTATTTTCTTTCCTCATAGGTGGAGTCTTTTGAAGATGAGGATGGTCAGGTGAGTTGTATATGCTTGAGAATTTTGTGCGAGGATACTTACTTCTCTGCGTGTTGCATCTCGTTTATGACCTTGGCGTTTGCTTTTGGTATGGTGCCCGTGCTTTAGATAATAATTTGTTACTTTGCAGGGTAATCCAACCGTAGCTTCAATGGGAGAGAATAGCTGCGGTGATAACCAAGTATGCAATTAAACTTGGGCTTCTGTATTCTTGCACGAGTGCACGAGTTATTATTTTTTCCTTGTGTAGTGGTTGATTTGTTGCTTCGCAGGGAGCTCATGTTGCTGTCGTGGTGGGGGATTACGAGCATAATGTTAGTGGAATACACAACCGAGGCCTACTGCATGTTTTTTTTTTTTTTTTTTTTTTTTTTTTTTACTATCTCCTTTGCATGTGACTTGCTAGGTAGCTGGTGCTCTAATGCAGGAATCTACTGTAGATGTCGGTCCTTGTGCAGATAATTGTAACAAGCAGGTGTGCAAAGTTGGTATAACATTATTTGGTGTTGACTGTAGTGAGCTTAGTGTGGCATTTTTTTTTTGACATTCTGCTCGTATGTGACTTGTTAGGATGTTGATATCAATGACTTGGTGAAAGAGTCCGTTGCAGATGATAGTCTTTGCGAGGATGACCATAATGAGCGGGTATGTAGTGTTCTGAATTGTTATTGCATGACTTGGCGCAATCTGCGGTGTGTTTTGGACACAACTTTAGCCCCCATGATTATGTGGAGTATGGGAAGACAGAGTCCACATAATCAAGTTTTTTTTGTTGCGAGTTTTGCATATTGCGTTCGTGTCAAGCTGTGCGTTTCTCGAAAAAAAATTTCTTTTTCTTTTTGTAGGGTGGATCGGTTTTGTTGATGGTTGGAGGGACATCGTTTGAGCCCCACCTCCCTGAGACAGCACTGGGGGACAACGATGTCACTGCGACAATCTTGGTCAGTAGAGGAACTCCACTTTGTGCTTCCTCCTCTTGCTCTCTTGCTCCTAGCTCAGATAAATCAGGAAGTGTGTCAAGGACTGATTTGGAGATGCGGTTTAGAAAATTTCTTGCTTGTTTTGACACTGAGGATCGCTTAAGTATTACTATTGATGACATTGCGCGCCCATTGAGTGGTATCAGATCTTCATTTGAGGGTGGGAAAGTCCCCTCAGAGTTCGTGGCCCCACTTACTAAATTTGCTGGAAGGTATGGTGGAGGTAGCTTCTCTAGCTTGTTTGCAGATGGAAAGAGTGCCCGTCAGAAACAAAAATTGGAGGAGTTTGGTTTTGTGTTGTATAGCATGGAAATTGAGGAAGTGAAAAGTGAGGAGACTTTTTTAGTTTGGAGGGACGCATGTCGTGACATCATAGATTGGGGGCTTAAAGTCGACTTCATGCTGGATTATTTGAAGCAAGCTGCTAGGGATTTCTTTGGTTATATGCTCAGAGCCAGTGGATCAGAGAGTAGTTGCAGGGAGATCATTCAAATGGAGGAAGCTATTTCCAAGTTGAGGGAAAAGCTTTCGCATCTTGAACAACAATTAGGAAAGGCGCGAGAAGACTTATGCACCAAGCTTGGTGACGACATTAGCTTAGATAACAAGTCCTGCATATTAAAATCTTCTTGGGTTGCTCAGAGCCGTGCAACTTATGGCTTGTATTAGTTTTGCTTTGTGACTTTGTTGGCTCCTTCTTTTGTAAGACTTGGAATAGGGATTTTGTCATTGCCGATGTGACTTTGGTCTGATCAACTTGGTCGCTACTTTGTATTTGTTGTGCATAAATGACTTCGCACTTGCTTCTTTTTTTTTCTTTTTCTTTTTTGGAATTTTTGAACACAGGAAGGCAGGATGAGAGAGAGACGTTCTTATTTATAAGTGCTTCTCTATTGCTGGAAAGATTACAAGCTTGTGACATCACCATGGGGTGTGTTTACAAAAAAAGCTTTGGAATTGAAGTACTGAAGAAGCAATTCTTGTAGAAAATAAAACAACTGAAATCGCGGGACTAGCAATAGTAGAGCTTCAGCCATTTGCCATTAATGGGACTTGTGGGGAGTTCCATCGGCAATGGAGGCAAGCACATAATAGCTGCTGCTGTGAGATTCTTTGATGATGAATGGCCCTTCCCACTGCGGTGCAAACTTTGAAGGGCTAGAAACTTGTTTTCTCACCCAATCGACTGTTCTGAGCACAAGGTCACCTTTCTTGAACATCCTTTGTTTGACTGTCCTGTTGTAGGCCTGGGTAACCCTATTGTGATATGCTGCTATCTTTTCTTCAGCTTGATGTCTTTGCTCATCTGCTGCTTCCAAGTCTATGAGCAGCCAATGGGAGCAAGATTCAGCATCCCATTCTGTGTCATTTGCTGTCAGTATTCTGGTTGTCGGGACTGCTAGTTCTACTGGAGAAATGGCTTCTGATCCATACACCAGCGAGTAAGGGGAGAAACCAGTAGCCATTCTAGGTGAGGTGCGGTAGGCCCATAAGGCATCCGGAAGATGGGTACTCCATCCTTGTTCATATTCGAACACCATCTTGCTCAGAATTCTTAGTAGTGTCTTGTTTGTAGCCTCTGCCTGTCCGTTTCCCTGAGGGTAATAAGGAGTGGACTTACGATGCTTGATTCCATATCCTTTGAGCATTTTGCTGACTTCTTGGTTCACAAAAGGGGTTCCATTGTCTGTGACAATCTTGTAGGGGATCCCATGCCTGCAGACAATGTATTCCCTCATGAAGTTACACACCACAGTTCCTGTGGCCTTGCGAAGGGGGACAGCTTCCACCCACTTTGAAAATGATTCTGTTGCTGTGATGATCCAAACACACCCATTGGATGCTGGATTGATTTTTCCTACAAAGTCGAGCCCCCAAGTGTGGAAGGGCCAAGGTGTTCGCATGTCTTCAAGAGTGGCTGATGGCTTGTGAATTTGATTGGCATGTGCTTGGCATGTGTGGCATTTCTTCACCTTTAGGTGGGTGTCTCTTTGCATTGTTGGCCAATAATAGCCAAGACTCAACAACTGGCGGTAAAGCTTTCTTTTCCCCTGATGTTCACCGCATTCTCCTGCATGCATCTCTTCTAACACTTGCTGTGATTCTGCAGCTCCAAGACATCGTAGCGGTTTTCTGTTGAATCCTTTTCTATACAAGACTCTTCCATCCATAAAGTACCTCTTCGATGTCCTCTTTAACTTGTATTTAAGGTTTGCATCCGCCGGAAGGACTTTGTCAAGCAGGAACTCTAAATATGGGGTTCTCCAATCGTCCGCCGCTGTCACTATAAGGACTTCCCCTTATGAGGGTAACACAGAACATTTGGAGCATGCAGCCTGTATTTCAGAAGCTTGTTCTTTCATCTTTGGCCAATAATAGCCTTTTCGTTCTAGCCTCCTGTATAGACTGACTACTTGCTCCAATCCACAGGTAGCTTCGTGTACTTCACTCAATCTTTGCTTGGCTTCTTTTTCACAAATGCATCTGGCTAGAACACCGCTCGAGAGTCGTTTGTACAGTTCCTTATGAAGGAGCATATATTCCTTCACATTCTTCAGATCGTGTCTCTTGCTTCGGCATATTAGGCTGCTTTTAATGAATTTTCGCCAGTCATCCTCTTCTGGTAGTTTTGGAACAGCTAATGCTTCAGTGGATGGCTTGCTTTTCTGGGTAACCATGACATTTGGCTGCTCCTTTGTGAACGACAGCTTGGACCCGAGGGTAGCCAAGGCATCTGCATACCTATTAGTGGATCCGGGTATGTGTTCCAGAGTTGCTTGATCAAACACTCCGATCAGTTTCTGGGCTAAGGTCTTGTATGGTGCTAGGGCTGGTTCCTTTACTGCGAAGTCGCCTCTCATTTGGCTAATAACCAGGTTTGAATGTCCAAGGATATTGACATTCCTCGCACCCATTTCCATCGCAGTAGACATGCCGATAATAAAAGCTTCATATTCAGCTGTATTATTGGTGCATGGAAAACCCAACTTGAATGACAAAGCTTTGGTGTTGCCTGCAGGGTCTATTAACACGACTCCAGCTCCACCTCCGTTACTCTTAGCCGACCCATCAAAGAAGAGAGTCCAAGGTTGATGGTCCTCTATTTCTTCATCAGTGAGCATTCCTACAATTTTCGGTAATTCCCCAGGAATGTCTTGCATGAGTGGAATTTCTTCACTTCCAGGGAATAAAGCAAGCATGACTACTACTACTTGTCCCTTAATGGCTCGGGGCATTATGCACTCAATATCAAACTCTGCCAGTTGTAGCAACCACCTAGCCAACCGGCCAGATAAGACTGGTTTTGTGAGCAGGTACCTTACTGGATCAGTCTTTACCATAAGATGGAGCTTGTGAGCCAAGAAGTAGTGGCGCAATCTTTGTGCCGGGTAGATAAGCGCGAGGCAGATCCTCTCAGTCTTGGGATAGCGTGCTTCAACTTCTCCCAACAAGCAACTCACATAGTACACGGCGCATTCTTCTCCATTTTCATTGTCTTGGGCAAGTAAAGCCCCCACTGCAGTGTCAGTTACAGCTAGGTATAGCTTAAGGGGGACACCAGGGATCGGCGCCTTCATAGTTGGCAGATTGGTGATGAGTTCTTGCACTTTCTCGTAAGCCTTTTTGCATTCTTCACTCCATACAAACTTGATACCTTTTTTGAGGGGAGGAGTGAAAACTTTTATCAATGCAGCTAGGCCTGGAATGAAGCGTCTGATGTATGATAGCCTACCCAAAAAGCTTTTTAACTCCTTCTGGTTTGATGGTGGTGGAGTAGAGGCTATGGTTTTTGCTTTGCTCGGATCAACATCTATCCCTCTGCTATGCACCACAAAGCCGAGAAATTTCCCGATCGTCACTCCAAATGAACACTTCTTAGGATTCATCTTGATATTGTACAGCCTGCATCTTTTTAGCACTTTTCTTAATATACCCCAGTGCTCCTCTCTTGTCTTGGACTTCACCACTAGATCATCAACGCAGTCTTCAACTTCTTTCCCCATCATATCGTGGAAAACAGCCGTCATGGCTCGTTGATAGGTCGCGCCAGCGTTCTTTAAACCGGACGGCATGACTATATAATGGAAATTTCCATATGGGGTGCGGAATGCAGTCTTCTTGGCATCTCTAGTGGCCATCTTGATCTGGTAATAACCGCTAAAGCCATCCATGAAGGATAACATGCCTTGACCTGAAGTTGAGTCGATGAGCATATCCATGTTTGGCAATGGAAATTCATCCTTAGGACAAGCTCTGTTCAAATCTCTGTAATCGATACAGACTCTGACCTGACCGTTTTTCTTTCTTACTGGAACAACATTCGCAAGCCATTTGGGGTGTTTGATAGGCTTGATGAAACCACAAGCTAGAAGCTTCTCGATCTCTTGCTTGATTTGTGCTTCATCGTTTGGATGGTAATTTCTTCTTGCTTGCACCACTGGTTTGTTTCCTGGTTTCACATTCAACGTATGACATACAAGGTTCGAGTCCAAACCAGGAATTTCCTCATAATCCCAAGCAAATACATCCTTGAATTCCTTGAGTAGTGCCACAAGATGCCCTCTTTCTTGAGGTGACAGGTTCTTGCTAATGAGTATGGGTTTTTGTACTGCAGGGTCATCACTCAGGTTCACAGCTTCCACTTTTTCAGCCACTGCGATGGACCCATCTTGCATGCATTTCGGAGCCGCCAAAGCTTCTTGAAAGGTAGGAGATTTAGGCCATGAAACCTTCCTGTATGGGGCCTTCCTGCAGGTTACAGCCAGGCCCCGCAACCCGTCATAAGCGGTAGATGGTGCGCTCTTTAGGCAGCACAACTTTGGAACACCGTGGTAGAGCTTGAGCGCAAGCATTGGCTTCCCTTCCTTGACTTACCGCTGCAGAAAGATCCCCATCACTTATATCTCTAATATCTGGCCATGATGGCAGAGGCATGCCTGAGAGAAGGAACAGATCCCCCATCAGTTGTGAACTCGTCATAGTACTCAGCTTCAATAAAGTGAGCTTCGCTTCGATGGAATGGCAACTGATTCCCTGGTATTCTGATAGGCTTGAGGCAAATTCTCCCTTTAACACATTGATGATATGTGGATGGTATCAGCCTGTGCTTATTGAGCCATGGTCGTCCTAGCAAAGCATGGTAGCTTGTGTCCACATTCAAGACTTGAAATTTGGTCCAGGACCGGATTGGTCCTGTTTTAAGATCCAGCTGTATGTAGCCTATAGAGGTCTCATCCGCCTCTGCAAAACCAGATATCCTCATCTCTGTCTTCACAACTCTTGACTGTGGGATGCCTGCGGCTTTAAGGACATAGAGTGGTATGATATTGAGCAAAGATCCCGTGTCAACAAGCGCCCTTCTCACAAGCACATCATTGATTTGAGCCTCTAAGTAAAGAGGTCTCCTGTGGTCCGGATATGGTACCTCCATATCTGTGTCAGTGAAGATTATGGCATTGTCATTCTCCAACATAGAAATTGCTCTTCTTGTTTCCACAACAAAGCATTGTGGTCCATATTCTTCCGATATGCGCATCAGGGCTTCAGCAGCAGCATCCCTGGCTTGCGAACCATACTCCAACTGATCAAAAAGAGATTTGAACCTAGGGTTTTGTTGGAGTACCTGCGTGGCATGGGGCTAGTGATTTTTGTCAAGGTAATGCTCCATCACGTCCTCCACTTCAGTTACATAAAACGCTTGACTTGTCTCACCACGGGAATAGGCCACGCTTGCCGCATTGTAATGATATGCCTGATTTATGTCCCTGCCTCGGCCAGCATGATTGGTTGCAGCCCCCAAGTCCTCTCTTCCAACTGTTGGAAAAATCCTTTCGCATTCATTCGAGTGTGGCCATGGGGCGTTGTAACCCTAAGGCTTAGTGTACCTGCTCCAAGAAAACTGGTCAAAGGTTTGTGAACCTTGGTACTGGCATATTGCGTTTTGGTACTTCCTCAGGTCTTCCTCCATGTGATCATTAGCTGCGGTGATCACAGCGCATGTCTCCTTTCCTCTTCGCCTTGGTAATGGATCTTCATCGATCTTTTGCGGCCTGGTAGACAACTCAAGTGTCCCATCATTTATTTTTTCATGGAGAATTCTTCGCAGGACCTGACAAGCTGGGCTTGGATGTCCAACAAACTGATGGTAACGGCAGTAGCGGGGATCACTTTTCTCTTCTTTCGACGGAGGCTTTTGTGGTCGTGGTAACTTGATGACACCATCAGCAAACATGGAATCTGGTATGGCATGGAACTCTTCGTTGCCACAAGGAATGGCCGGGTATGTTTCTCGCTTTCTTTTATAAGAGGACTTATCTTCAACTGCGAGGGTCTGGTGTGCATCCTTCTTGTCAGACTGCCAGCTTTTTTGCGCCTTTACGAACATGCTTGTCTTCTTTGCTGCGTCCATTAGTCTGGAAAATTGGCCGATACCAACATTCTCTATATAGACTCTATATTCTGGCAGCATGTTGCTGACACAAATTTCTGCCAGAGATTGCTCTCCTTTCTCATCATAGCAATCAAGAGCCAGGTCCCGAAACCTGCGAACAAAGTCAACAAGGTTTTCACTTGTCCTCTGGCGGTTGTAGTTGAGTTGTGTAGTGGTGACTCTTTCTTCATGCTCGAAGTACTTCTTGCAGAACTTACTTGCCAGTTCTTCCCAAGTTCGAATAAAGCCTGCAGCAAGTGTGGTGTACCATGTATAAGCACGGTCAGTTAGTGTTTTTGAGAACTCACAAAGCCTGAGGTTATGGTCCCCCGCATGAGGTCCGAGTGCATCGATGAAACGGCTAATGTGCTCTTTGGGACTTCCTTTTCTCCCATCAAAGAGGATAAAAGTTAGGGTTTCATACCCCTTAGGGTAAGGCAAGGAGATCAAGCTTGACGGATAAGGGGGCTGAGGGACGTACTTCCAATCCTCATTTGTGCGCTGCAGTTCCTTCTCTAGCATGGCAACCGCATCCTCCTGTGTAACAAAAGAATATCCTTTATGCTCGGATCCTTTAGCTGCTGACTCTTCTTGGGAGACTTTCTCCTTTGTGTCATTCTGTTCAGTGACAGATTTTGGTGCAGAGACTGGGCTCTTCAGTTCCTTTACAGCGTGTCTCCGAACTTAGTGAGGATACGAACAAGGTCCACCATGGTCAATTCTTCCATCGCTTCTTCTTGTTCTTCTTGCTGCTGCTCCTCGTGATCCTGTTGGGATTGGGGTCTTGCAGTAGACTCACTAGCTGCTTCTTGAGAGCGTGTGCTCTTGTTTTTCCTGCTTGTGCGAGATGGAGCCATGATCTGAATCACAACCTAGTCCCCAGCAGAGTCGCCAAAATGTGAGGGTTCTTTTTAAATTAAGCAAGACCAGGCCAAAATTAACTCAATAACTTGATGTTAGTGAGAGAATCTTGTGCGTGATTCAGATACTGAATGAGGCTTGACAGCATGAGGATGGTGTGGGAGCTAGAAACATATTGTGGTGAGAGAATTTGGGGATTGCATCAAATTTAGGTTTCTGGAAGATGAGTTTGGCAGGGAGGTTTGCGAGAAAAGTGCTAGGAACTGGGTTTTTGTGTTTAGAGGCCTAGAAGCTTGAAGAATTAGAGGTTTTTGGATGTTTCTAAGTTTTCTGGGTTGTTTCCTGATTATCATTTTAGTTTCAAATATCTCATTTTATAGGCACAATTGGAGGGATGTTATGGTGGCTCAAACCCTTTGGTTTTCTGGGTAAGACACTCCTCCTTTAGCTCATGCAGGATTTCTGCCTTAAAACTTGGGATATCAGAGCTTACTTGAGATATGGAGTCTTGGAAACAGGGGAAGATTGTTGCAGCCGTGCGCAAAGATTGCAGCAGAAACAGCTGCGGTGACAGAAAATCTGGAACGAGGTTGAAGGGGAAGCTAGGGAGTTGTGAGCTCATCATTCAAGGGGGAAGGGGATATCTGCCTACCAATTGGAAAGTTTCCTCCTTGCCAACTGATAGGGGGAATCGATATTCCTCCTGGATATTTGGGTTGAGTAGCAGCGTATATAGCAGCTGCGGGGAAAGGAAAGGGAGATAGAAGAAAACGGTGAAAGTTGGGCTACCCTATTTCTTTTGGGTTTGGGCTTTTTCTTTGGGCTTTGGGTTTTGAGGAAAAAAGGTTGACCCAAACCTCATTTTCACCAATTCGCTATAGGTTTAAATTACCGGGCTTGGATCTCGAGCCCAAGATCGAGATCACCAATGACGTTAAACCAATAGGCGAGCATTATATGTTTCCGTAACCTTCCACACCATACCCACTTCTGCAAGCCCCAGAAATGCGTGGATGTGGCTTGGGTCCACATCTAGAGTGTGTTTGCTTGGTGGGTTAAAGTCGAGAGATGGGTATAAAATTCCATAGTTTTACAGAATTTTATACAAATTGCGTGTTTATGCTAAAATATGTCGCGACGACATATTTATTTGTCGTGATTTTTCGGGTACCAACAATGGTGAAAATAATTTATTAAATTAAACTTGACACGACCTATTTATTAAATAAGTTAGCCAAGTCATTGCGACACATTAATAAACAAGTTGCATTTGGGTTTGAGTTTGTCTATTACGACACATTTAATATCTTGACACAACATGAACCTCATGACTTATTTCACTGATATATGATATGGGTGGGTAGAACTGAACGAAAAAAAAAATAAAAAAAGAACACTTCAACCAAGTCAAATAGGCGATATCCCAAGTTTTGTTTAAGTAGTGAGAGGGGTAAGGGTGTTGAAAATTAAGTTAAGACTAGACTAAATTAGATGTTGAATTCTACTTCAATATAACAAAATATATATAGACTAAGAGCATTTTTAGCAAACTCTCTATTTTGGCTCCTTAGCTATTTTGGAGAGCATGTTTAACTTTTAACATATTTTAACAGCAGCAATAGACTCCTAAGTGGCTCTCCATTATAACTTTTAGCTATCTTGCTCCTGAATATAGGGAGCGAGATGAGAATCTCTATAATTTATAACATTCTTTTTGAGTTATTTTATGTAATTTTTAAATACATTTAAACTATTTAACCTTCCTTTAAAAATAATATAAATTCAAAACTAGCTATAATAGAAAGCACTGATGCAGACGTATTTCTAAAATGGCTAGCAAAAATGACTTTTTAGCTACTTTGGCTAAAATTTGACTCAAAAATAGCTAGCATTGCTAAAGATGCTCTAACCACTATAAGTGCATTATCAATGCCCACTGAAGAAAACTGAGAAATGTATGGAAACTATCATTTTTGGGTTCTAATCAAAGCCACTCATTTTGGGGATAAAAGAAAAGGCCAAATCATTTCCTTTTTTGAGTCTGACACTTGGATACTACCATCATGTGGTTATAGAAAGGTCAAAGTATTTCATTTTTGATAGTTGCCAAAATAATTTTTGTAACTTAATTATGTAGACAATTGACAATAGTAGTAGTCGTGTTCGAAACTCCATTCAGTATTGTTCATTCATTCGACTAGTTGCTGATGGGACCATGACACTTAATATCATTGATAGTTCGATTGTTCATTCATTCACTCTATTTAGTATTGTTCATTCATTCGACTAGTTATCGAAGAAAATTGAGACATGTATGGAAACTGTCATTTTTTGGTTATGATCAAAGCCACTCATTTTGGGGATAAAAGAAAAGCCATTTTTGAGTCCCGCACTTGCACTACTAGGAAAACGGGCAACACACACAGATTTTCCACAGCCACAAATATCCGTGTGAAAGGCAATTACACACAGATAACCGTATAAAATCAGTTGAATTGGACCCACATGAGTTTCTGTCATACCAATAGCAACAGACATCCATGTGAAATAACAATTCACACAGATTTCAGTGTGAAAGCTAAGATCGTTTCACATGGTGGTCCGTGAGGAAATCATTTCACACAGATGTCAGTGTGAATAAAGCATTTCATTATTTAAACATGAATTTTTTTATTCTTATACATATTATACAACTACGGTATTCAGTAGCTAATACAATTTGATACAGATGTGTCTGTGAAATGAGCATCACACATATATCAGTGTACAATGAACATACTGATATCCGTGTGAGAATATAATTTTCATATTGAATTCCGTGTGAAAATTAGAATGATAATTGAATTAGGCGGGCCGGTCCAATTTAGTCCTGCTTCATATTTTCATTTTCACACGGATGATAGTGAATATAGTTTTAAATGCCAATATTGATGTATAGAAGAGCGCGCCTGCTCTAAAGAGAGACCAATTCCTTTTTACACCGCCAGAGACCGCAAAGCCCAATCTCCATGGTGAAGAACATTCGATAATGAGATTTTACTGGGCTACAGATTGCAAGCGTGAAGGTCAATAGCAGGGAAGAGTCTGGTGAAATAGCATTCTCCAACAAGAAGAAGAACAATCCCAGAGGTCATGATTGAATTTTGCTTTTGTTTGTTTGGTTTTGTTTTTCTTTGTTTTCAGTTGGGTCTTAGTTGCATTCTATCTGGGTTATTCTTCAATTTGGTATTTGGTATAGTTCTATGATCATCGCTGATGCTAGGTCATTGTCATGCTGGTATTTGGTATTTCATATGCGGTATTTAGCTTGAACAAGCACAATTAGTATGTATTGGGAAGCAAAACACCACAAATTTGTCTTTCTGGATTGGACTGAAAACTAGAAACCTATTAAGGGATTGAATAAAAGAAATTTGGATATTTGGATTTGCTTAAACCCGAGAAACTGCCCCAAGGTACAGCAGTTCATGGACGGAAATCCCTTAATAGGAATTTGCCAGTTTTGCTTTAATAGATTTCTTTTATACAATCCCTCAATCTCTTAATAGGGTCTCCACTAGGCAATTTCTGAAAATCAATAGAACAATAAAAATCTACACTTAAACATGAGTTATGCAGTTATACTACAAAGCCTCAAATCACATATACAATTTCTTAAATGCTCAAAATGTACGATAAAGACCAAGGTATTGAGTACTTGCTTCAGAATATAACTATATCTTACCCAACGCTAGTCTTTTTCGAAAAGTATCCCTCATGTACTCATACTTCTCGGCCATAGAAAGTATATTGGTAGGAGCATCAAGTTGAGAACCTTTCAGCCTCAGAAGCCTAGAGCTGAACTTAGAGCCAACAACACAATTGGGAGGCAGTGGATTGCTTAACAATTGGTGTTGGCTGTACCCACCAACTAAGTAAGGTTGGTTCTCAACAAACAAACGCTTTAAGGATGCAGCAGCTATTGCTTCAGGTTCTTTTCTCCCAATTTCTACAGGAGTGTAATTGTATGGCTCTGCCCAAGGGTTGAAAGCAGAGATTATAAAACAAATTAATTAATTTCATAGAATTGAAAAACTAAACAGCTATATCAAATTGGTCCTAAGAAGCTGTGGGGGTTAAATTTTCAGGCATCAGTATCATAGAGGTCTTGTTCTCAGAAACTATTTACATCAGGAGGAATTCAGGGTTTTAGTTCTTAGCTCTTGTACATACATGTACATTTGCAAGCATAATTAGCTATAATGGGCCATGCTCATTGTACCGCCAAAGGTACTAATTCCAACCAAAGGAATGACATGCGAACACACTGCCAGGCGGGCTATAGCCTCGGCGTCGGACCGCCTCCAGATCGCCACCAACGCGCCGCCACGCGCCGCGCCAAGTTAGCATCAGAAGCTTCTGAAACTAAGAACTGAAGCATATCAGTCCCACATCGAAAACAAAGACAAGATCAGTCTCTTCCTCACCTATAAAAGGTTCTCTCCTCTCTCCTCATTAATTACGCATTCAATACTTACCTACTGTTACTTTGTCAACATAAATAGATTGGAGACTATCGGAATTTACTGGTGGTGGTGAGAAGATCGGTGTTTTGAATTTGTACATACATGTACATTTGCAAGCATAATTAGCTATAATGGGCCACGCTCATTGTACCGCCAAAGGTAC